>JACJUM010001610.1:7589777-7717762 GCA_020976665.1 Heortia vitessoides | reverse complement strand
AAGCTCGACGTCAACAGAACGCTGAATATCTGGCATCTCAACGGGCTTCTGAGACACCCGAACAGTCTCAAGCTCGGCGTCTTCAGCAAGCGACTTACATAGGGTCCCAAAGAGCTACTGAAACTGTTGAAGCTGCTGAAGCTCGCAGACGCGCTGTTGCTGAAAGGGTACAACAGCGATGATTAATATTTACAAGAAACGCGTGGGGAGTATTCGATAAAGCTGCATTTGAGTACGATGAAACTCTTGATTACGAAAGCCACAAGCTTATAAAAATAGAAGCGATGAATAAAGAATGCAGATTTTGCGGTGCTCTTAAATGGAAAGAGGAAGCTGCAGGCATGTGTTGCTCGGGAGGAAAAGTAGTTCTTCCTTCAATAGACGAGCCAGTTGAACCTCTTAAAGAACTTTTTTCAAATGAAACAGATGAGTCTCGCCGTTTTTTAAAAAACATAAGAAAATACAATACATGCTTCCATATGACATCTTTTGGAGCTGATAACATTGTGTCGATGCCAGGATTTTGCCCGACTTTTACAATCCAAGGGCAAATATACCACACAATTGGCTCTTTGCTTCCTGCTACTAATACGCAACCAAAATTTTTGCAAGTTTATTTCATGGGTGATGAGGAAGCACAAGTTGATAGGCGTTCTGAGTACGTACCAGGTGTGGAAAGAAACACAGTTCAAAAAATACAAAAAGTTCTACATGATCACAACGTTTTAGTGCATGAATTTAAAATAGCTAAAGATAGAGTGACTAGCGATAATTACAAGGTCGTGATACACCCAGATCGTGTACCACGTGGTGAACACGAAAGACGATTCAATGCCCCGACCACAAACGAAATAGCTGCCGTAGTAGTTAGAACTGAACAAACTGCGTCTCGGGACATTGTTATTCAGGCGCACGATGGCCGGCTTACTAGAGTTCCGGACACTCATAGATTTTATGATGCTCTCGAGTACCCGATAATTTTTTGGAAAGGACAAGAGGGGTACAGTTTTGATATTCCGCAGACAAACCCAGTTACAAAACAGCCTATACCGAACAAAAAAGTGTCGTGCAAGGACTTTTATGCGTATCATATGATGGTACGTCGCAACAATTTTAATTTATTGCTTCGATGTAGGCTTCTCTTTCTTCAGTTTTTGGTGGACATGTATGTCAAAGTGGAGAGTGAGCGCTTAAGGTTTATTGCTTTAAACCAAACAAAACTGCGAGCAGAAAACTATATACATTTTCAAGACGCGGTCAGGAATGATGCGGATTTAGATCCAAACAATTTGGGTCAATTCGTAATACTCCCATCGTCATTTGTAAATAGCCCGAGATATCTTCATGAGTACACGCAGGATGCGTTCACATACGTGCGTAACTACGGGAGGCCTGATTTGTTTATTACTATGACATGTAATCCCGCTTGGCTAGAAATTACTAAAGAACTCATTCCAGGTCAAAATGCAACAGACAGACATGACTTAACAGCCAGGTTATTTAAAATAAAAGTACAAAAATTGGTTGCTCTACTTACAAAAGGCAAAATATTTGGAGATATGAAGTGTTTCATGTACTCGATCGAGTGGCAAAAAAGGGGTCTGCCTCACGTGCACTTACTGCTGTGGTTGACGGAAAAATTACGCCCCAACCAAATTGATGAAGTCATAAGTGCGGAGATACCAAATCCAGAAAGTGATCGAAAACTCTACGATACTGTAACCAAAAATATGATTCACGGTCCCTGTGGTGCACTAAATCCGTCATCACCATGCATGAAAGAAGGAAAATGCACCAAAAAGTATCCAAGGGCGCTTTTAAAAGATACTCAAACTAACGACAAAGGCTATCCTTTGTACAGGCGTAGAGCACCAGGAGATGGCGGCCGTACGATAACTCTAAAAACCCGAGGTGGAACACAGGAAGTATTGGTTGACAATAGCTGGATTGTCCCATATTCTCCTCTTCTGTCTAAAATTTATAACTGTCACATAAATGTAGAGTTCTGCAATACGGTACAGGCAATAAAATATATTTGTAAATATATAAACAAAGGCAGCGACCAGGCTATTTTTAACATTCGACAGCAAGGGAATGTTAATATTGACCCGAGAGATGAGGTGCAAACGTATCGAGCCGGTAGATATGTTAGTAGTAACGAAGCAGCGTGGCGGATCTTGGGTCTGCCTCTGCATGAAAGACACCCAACAGTCACTCACCTTGCGGTTCATCTGCCAAATGGTCAGCGGATTTACTTCACTGAAAACAATTTTAGAGAGAGAATGGCCGCACCACCTAAGACGACACTAACTGCATTTTTCCTGCTTTGCCAAAATGACGCATTTGCAAAAACATTACTTTATGTTGACGTACCCCGCTACTATACATGGAACGTGTCGTCGAAAGAATGGAAACGTCGTTTACAAGGTACACCTGTCGACGGCTGGCCAGGTGTGAAGGCAGGAGATGCTCTTGGGCGCATTTACACAGTGCATGTTAGTAACTTCGAATGTTACTGTTTGCGAATGCTGCTGAATGTGGTACAGGGCCCCACTAGCTTCTTGGATCTAAAAACAGTTGACGGCCAAGAACTTGAAACTTTTCGACAAGCGTGTGAGAAGTTCGGGTTGTTGGAAGATGACAACCACTGGGATGCCACAATGGAAGAGGCAGTGCTGTGTCGCTCTCCTTCGCAAATAAGAGAACTATTTGCAATATTGATATGCACTTGCGGTTTATCCAATCCTCTTCAACTATGGGATAAGTATAAATCTGCATTATCGGAGGATATCTTGCATAGATTTGAAAGGATGGATCAAGTCAACAATGATCTATGTTTCAATGAAGCACTGAGACATATAGAGGACAAAATAATAACGATTTCCGGTAAGAAATTGTCCGACTTCGGTATGCCTACACCAGAGCGTCGAGGAGAGTTGTCGACCGATTTGATCAAAGAGCTAAGCTACGATATTGCTTTATTAGACGCTCAGGTCAGCGAAACTGAACCACGCCTGCTACCCGAACAAAAAAACATTTATAACAAAATATTACAACGAGTTGAGCTTGACAAAGGCGGCCTTTTCTTTCTTCACGCCCCGGGCGGTACAGGTAAAACATTTTTGCTTAATTTGCTTCTAGCAAAAATTCGTAAGGACCGTAAAGTTGCATTAGCGGTGGCTTCCTCTGGGATCGCTGCAACATTGCTGAGCGGTGGACGAACGGCACATTCGGTTTTTAAATTACCTCTTAATCTGGCGAGCGAAGAAACCCCAACGTGCAACACCAGTAAGAGCAGTGCCCGTGGCGCCCTCTTGCAACAATGTATGCTGATCGTGTGGGACGAGTGCACTATGTCACACAAACGCGCCATTGAGGCGCTTGATCGCTGTCTACAAGATATTCACAGCAATCGAAAGTTGATGGGTGGTGTGGTAGTGTTATTGGCAGGGGATTTTAGACAGACTTTACCTGTTATCGAGAGAGGCACTCCAGCAGATGAAATTAACGCATGTCTAAAAGCCTCATATCTGTGGTCTAAAGTTGAAAAGCTTTATCTTACCACTAACATGCGAGTCCAGTTATTCAGCGATGTCGAATCAGGAGCATATGCTCAAAAACTGCTAGAAATTGGTGAAGGCCACCTAAACACCGACCAAGAAGGTATGGTTCTTTTCACACAGCAATTTTGTCATGCTGTGGAGACAGAAGACGAACTTATTGAACAAGTTTTTCCGAATCTGCAACAAAATATTCTTGACGAAAATTGGTTGTGTGAAAGAACCATATTGGCACCAAAAAATGAGACTGTTGCGAAAATAAATAAAAAAATCTTGGCCGAAATAAACAGCGAAACATCAGTGTATAATTCCATTGACACAGTTATGTCATCCGATGACACTACAAGTTATCCCGTAGAGTTCCTAAACTCTTTAGAGTTGTCCGGGGTGCCATCACACAAGTTGGAATTAAAGGTAGGTGTACCCGTTTTGTTAATGCGTAACCTGGATGCGCCAAGATTATGCAACGGTACTCGGTTGCGAGTTACCGAATTAGGAAGGCATATAGTGAAAGCTACAATTTTAACTGGAGAAGCCAAGGGAGACAATGTTCTTATACCGCGCATCCCAATCATACCCAACAAATTGCCATTCAATTTTAAACGCCTGCAGTTCCCATTAAAAGTCGCATTTTCAATGACGATCAACAAATCGCAGGGTCAAACCTTGAAGGTAGCAGGCCTACATTTGGGCACGCCATGTTTTTCTCACGGTCAGCTCTATGTGGCTTGCTCACGTGTTTCCAAAGCGAAGAATCTGCATGTTTATGCTGAAGGAAAAAGATCGTTAAATGTAGTTTATAGGAGCATACTGCAGTAGCTATCTATATGCCTATGATTAGGGCTCTGCAGTGCTTAGTTACCGTATTTCTTACTTATTACTAGACTAGACGGGACAAACCTGAAGTCCACGCGAACGAAGTCGCGGGCAAAAGCTAGTACATCATATAAATGTTAAATGAGTTTTTCCTGGATGGGGATCGAACACTACCTGCGCCATCAGACACGTCTTACAAATGAAGTTTATATAATAATATGTATACACGTTAAGTTGTAGAATAAACCTAGTTTCATGTCTTATGTAAGTATGACTTGAATGAAGAACCTTAATACTGAATTTCATTAAAATAACTTCAAACACAACAAAGTTTCATACTAACTTTGCAACCTTGTTTTACCCTGTTATCTCTAACAGGGTAAAACTAAGTTTACCCTCGTAAAACGGGGACTCCGGTGCAAAGTTTCAAGATTCTAACCCTTAATATGTCAGTCAGCTTCTCCTTTTAGATATTTAGACATATGAAAATAAAGCTATAATTATTATTTTCAAGTCTGTTTGTTCTGCCTCATCTATGAAAAGATTACCATGTATTGATGTAATTTTTAATGACAGGTGAATGATATTAAAGTATTTGCATTGTACCCACTATGCCAAATAACTTTAACCCATGAACTTCAATAAGTAAAATAGTAAAACAATTAGGAAAATAAAAATGTGAACCGGCATCTACAACAACACTTGCATCTCCTGCAAGTGTTATATGCTATGTCTTTAAGACGTTATTTTAACCATATATCTAAATATATGTGTGAGTTATGTATAATAAAAGAAGATAAAATAAATTATTAAACTATGTTGCTAAATAAATTTTTGTAAAACCTGACTTACAAGGTATTATCTTCGGGTGGTGGTTCAAGGGGCATATAGCATGCTAGTTCAATTTCTGAAATATTCCGATTGACCCTTCTTTTAACATTATTTTGTCCTAGGTCCCATAATCTGATCTCTGAATTGCTAAAACCTCCACACAGTACATTGCAATATGGATCAGTTTTAGCACACACCAAGCTAAAAAGAAGTCATAATAAAATTAATGTCAGTATCAAATAAGATCACATCTTATAACTGACATTGTAAAAGCATAAGATTGTAATGGAGGAGTCTTTAATATAAATTATTATAATGGAGGATACTCTTAAATAAAAAACTAATAAATGGATTTTAACTAAACATTACAATGATGTAAACTCATGCATCAGAACAACCCATATTTTTGAAACATAATTATTTTTTTATATATCATCCCATAATAATCAGATGTTGTTACATACTAGGAGTCAGGAGCAGCCACTTTATACAGTTTGAGGGGTGCCATGGATTCCCTCACTCCTTTTATTGCATCCTGCAGGTCACGCAGCTCTTTGTCTACACTCTGATACTCTGCATGACCATTACATTTTGAGAATATGTCTAGAATGATAAATATTCCTTTTTTAGATATAGGTGATAATAATAAGAATAAATCATCCACAATTCTGTTATTTACCATGTGTGTCAGTGACCTTCACTTCAGCATTCAGTCTATTAGCATTTACTTCTTCATCTATTAGTTCTTCATCATCCTAAAAAGGAATACATTCAAAGAATAAAAAATAAATAAATAAAAGATTTTGTAGCATATTGAAAGATTGATACTTACAGAGTTTTTTTTATTTGCATCATTATTTATGTCTATATGAAACCAAGTCTGCAGAACTTGTATTAATAGAACATGCCCATGCTTTGCCAAATAAGCCTTTAACATATTTAAAGAATCTTGTGAAAGGTAGACATCATATTTACAGGACCTAAAAATATTACAATATGAGAATTGAGGACATCATCATTATATTAGCTAATGGGAGTCCACGGCTGGACTTAGGCCTCCCCAAGAAAAGGGGAATTTTTTCCATAGTTATTATGCTAGTCAAGTGTGCTGGCAATTGCAGAGCGCTGCTTTAGTCATGGGGATGCTGCTATTCATCCCTGCCCTATGCATTTGAGCTACACTGTTGGATGGATGGATGTACCACCATTTGTAGGTGAGAGGAGTAGTAAGAGAAGGTACTATTCTACACTGCCAGTCCTTCATAGCATAGGGCATAAAATTGTAATATCACTAATAATAAAGTTATATTCAAATTTAATTTAAAAGATGTTCTATCTTCTGAATTACATATTTACCTAAAGGCTGCTATAGTAGGCCTAGTTTCCACTTCCTGCAGGGTGTATATAGAACCAATTTCATCAAGTATTTGGTTCATTAAGTCTTTTTCAGGAGTTTCATTGTCAATAGTGCCATTTTGTAAAGAATTAAATAATTGTTCAAGGCTGTTTGGCCGGTACAATGCTGAGGGTAGGTTACCATCAATTGGCTGATGATAAGATAGGTCTTTTTGGGGTAAAGTGGCAGAATGTCTCTTTAAGAACATCTGTGCTTGTCCACTGTGTCCTCCACGAAGCATTTCTAAGTATAGATGGCATAACAATGGACTAAGAAGACCATAAAGTTCATTTCTCGCCTTCTCAATCTTTATTTCCTTTATAAAGTTTACCAACCTGAAAAAAGTATGGTATTATAGTATTTTCAGTACCCTTAGAAATTATTTTAAAATTAATAATAACTCAAAAAATTAATTTAAATAAATGAATTCAACCATACTCTTCTGTGACACAAAGAAAATTATTATGATTTTACCTAGTATATTGTATATCATATTGTCCTGGATCATTGTTAATACATGAAAACAAAATAGAATTAGCTCGACTGGATTCACACTGAACTATTGTAGCTACAGCCATTTGTTCGGCGCTTCGACTCATAGAATGATTGTTGCTAAAAATATCCATATCCTGTAAAGAGACAAGAATAGGAAAATCTTTAGAATGTTGCGAAATATATCTCACAGTGTTGGGTATGTTTGAACTACTTTCCAAAATATAAACTAAAAAGAGCGACTAGAAAATAAAATAGATTACTAACAGGATAGTTTCGACGTTCTAAGTAGGAAGTGACTGCAGCTTTAACTGCATCATTTCGGGTCTTTTTAATCAAAGACATTGATTGCTTTTCCAACCAAAATATCACACAAATTAATCAAAACAATGCCAATACACAACACCCTCTATTTTTGTCATGTCGTGCAATGCGTGTAAATGAATTTTGACATTGACAACTGTTAATGCATTTTGTTAAAGACAGGCGAAAGAATTAATATTTATACAGCCTAATGAATAACACATTATCAAATGACTAGATTAATGCTTGATTTATTTTTGTTTTATTAATCAGATTTTATATTGATTGATAATGTATTATATATTAAGCCGTGGAGTACTGGCGGAGTAGAATAGAGTAACTCTCTCTGTACCAGGTGTCGTAAGAGGCGAATAAGGTACCGGACCGAGAGATGGCGGTATATCCATCCGAGACAGAACAAGATAAATACTATAGGGTGGGGGTTGGCAGCAGCTCATCGTAAAGTTGCGCTCTGCGACTGTCATCACGCCTGCCCAGCACGCAATCATGGGCAAAATTCATGTCTTGCACTTCTATTTCGCTTAGGCGCCTGCATATTCACATTAAAATTATTTTACCACTCAAAGTCGTTGTCACGTAAAACTTTCGCCCGTATACCGACTTTACAGGCCACCAATTTTTTTTGTGTATATATATCATATGCATTTATTGCGTTTATTTATACAAATATGTATGCCACGTTTATTTATTTTGTATATATTTGAATGAGGTCGTCGACGCTCAGCCGTAGGCTGCGCGGAGGCGACTACGGCGCTCTGCGCCTTTGTCGCAGTCTCAAACGCCGCCGATTAATATCGGCGGGTCATTGGGTTGCGGTGAACAACAGTTTATCATTGCCCTTCACGGGGTTGCGGTTTCGGGCTCTTGCTCGAGTTATGTTCGACCTCATCGGCCGTGAGTTCTCGCTGGTAGGCCTTGAAGTCTGGTGGTCTGGCGTGCAGCGGCGCTATGTTGCGCAGGTGCGGGTTCGCCAGGGAGGCTTTGTCGGCGCGCGCGAACATTGCGCTCGACAGTCTGCGAATGAAATCTTCGATGTATTCTGTTCTCAGGTCGCGGTGTATCGTCGCGTTTCGTACCATGCGCGGTGCTCCGACGATTGTGCGTAGAACGCGGGATTGTTGGGATTGAAGGCGGCCTTTGTTGGTCCGGCTGGTTAGTGCGTACCATGCCGGGGCTGCATATGTGAGATGAGGTCGAACGTATGTTTTGTAAATTCCCAGCTTCGTTCTGAGCGGGAGTTTGGAGACGAATACCGGGCGAAGTAGATGCGCGACCGACCTGGTCTTATTTATCACGTGTTCGATGTGATGCTTCATGCACAGGTGGCTGTCTATTGTGATCCCCAGGTATTTGACCTTGCGGGACCACGTGACTTCTTGCCCCATTAGCATTAGTGGTTTCGGTAGAAGGGAGTGGCGGCCAATGACTGCAGCCTGTGTCTTGGTTACGCTCACCCGCAGTCTCCATTTGCTTAGCCACTCGGGCAGTAGGTCGAGGGTGTTCTGTATTTTTTTAGCTGCGTGTTTTTGGTTGACCGAGGATGCGTAATAAGCGGCGTCATCTGCGTATAGTGCCAGATGTGTGCCTTCTCCTACCGGGATGTCGTCCGTATAAAAGCTGTACAGCGCGGGCGATATGCAGCTGCCCTGAGGTACACCGGCCTCAGCGGCTCGTTCTGTTGATAGGGTGTTTTCTACTTTCACTCGAAAACGTCTTTTATCGAGGAAGGAAGCTACCACTCGTATGATTCGACGGGGTGTCTGTGACAATGATAGTTTATAAAGCAGACCCTGGTGCCACACCTTATCAAACGCCTTCTCCATGTCGAGGAGTACTGTGGCGGTGTATTCCTTTTTGTTGTAGGCCGTCGTCATGTGATGCAGTACTCTCGTCAGTTGCAGCGAGGTGGAGTGCTCTGCCCGAAAACCATACTGCTCCTCCCTCGGTCTTATGTGCGGTTCCAGGTGTAGAAGCAACTTCTCATACACCTTGGATACCGTAGGTAACAGTGTGATCGGGCGATAACTCTCGGGCTTGAGTGTGTTCTTTCCGGGCTTGGGTAGCATAATTACTCCTCCCATTTTCCACACTTGTGGGAAGTGGCCTGTGCGGTTGATGCCGTTGAAAAGGCGAGTCAGAGCTGTGATGCTTTTTGGTGGTAAGTGACGTAGCATGTTGCCGGTGATGTTGTCAAGGCCAGGCGCCTTCCTGGGTTTCAGTTTGTTTATGGTCCTGCTGACCTGTCCGGGCGTGAAGACGACTGGGTTTTCATCTGCCGCTATGGGGACGGCGAGATACTCTCGAAGATGCCGGGTAACCGTCTCGACGTGTTCTACGTTGTCACAGGGGTGTGGGCAGAATTGGCGTTCTAGGTGTTCGGCGAAAATCTCAGCGCGGTCCTCCGCGCGGTATCTCGGATGGCCATCTGGTCCGAGGAGGGGTCTGATTGGAGCCGGTTTCTTAGAGATCTGGCGACATAGGCGATGGACGCTGTTCCAATCTTCGCCCGCGTTCTCTATATATCGATCCCAGCTTTCTGCTTCATGCGACCTCAGTTCGTGTCTCACCTGATCGGTGAGGGCGTTGAGCTGACGTTTGAGGGTTGGGCAACGTGTCTGTTGCCATCTTTTTCGTAGATGTCGCTTTTTCGCTAGTAGGTCCCTGATGTCCTTGGGCAGTGGTGGAAGTCTACTGCTGCTGGGCATGGTGCGCGATGATGACTTTGCGGCATCTTGAATGCAGATGGTGAGTGCATTGGCGAGCTGCTCGACGTCCTCAAAGGTGGTAATCGGTAGCGTAGGGGTATCCGAATGCATGACAGAGCTGAACGCCTTCCAGTCTATGGTTTGGCGAGCAGCCGGTGGTGTCACTGTGGTCGGTCTTCTTTCAATGACCACCAGCACCGGGAGGTGATCAGATTGGAGGTCCTCGAGGAGGGTCTCCTGCGTCAACACGCTGTCCAGGCCTTTATGGATCGCGATGTCGATTACATCAGGTGTATGGGAAGGGTGGTTGGGATAGTGCGTAGGAACCTCCGGACCACTCACGGTGAAGCCGTGGTCCTCCGCAGTTCGGAGCAGCGTCCTGCCCTCTCTGCAACAGCGCGCAGAGTTCCATGCCGTGTGTTTGCTATTCAAGTCCCCCGCCACTAAGGTGGGCAGGGGGTCCGCCATCAGTTGGACCACTTCGCTGGTGATAAAGCGGGTACCTGGCGGTTTATAAGTAGCAAACAAACGTATGGGATGGCCGGCGTGGACTTCCACTCCGAGGAGGTAGAAAGACTTGGGGTCAGAGGTAGGGCTCGGAACTATTAGGGGTTGGTGGATCAACCTGCGACGTACCAAGACAGCGAGTCCGCGATAAGCGATGTTGCAATCTGACACCTCGTCCTTCCGGTACAGGTGGTAATTGGGCATTTTAATAGAGTCTGTGGGTTTCAGTAGGGTCTCAGAGATTAGGCACACGTGGATGTCCTGTTCCTGAAGTAGAATCCGCAGCAGTCCTAACTTCGATCTGAGCCCGTTGGCATTCCAGTGTAGAATTCTGAGCGGTTTATGTTGCGCCATTGGTTTGCAGTAGCTGTGCTACACCGCCAAGGATGATTGGTACGGCGTTCTCGCCAGACCTAATAGCCCCGAGTACGTCTTGTAGGACGCAGATGGCTCGCTCGGTGTCCATGAGCCGGCTCTGAGTTGAGCGCGGCTTTGGCTTCGCCTTCGGTTCTTGCTGCGGCGCTGGGGCGGCGACTGCCTTCTTGTTGGGGTCTTTCTTCGCTGGGGCTCCCCTCTTGTTCGTGCCCTTGCGTTTCCGACGGGGGATACTGACCCCGTCGTTGGACTCAGCCATTAGGTGCGGTGTTGTTGGTTGCGCTGGTACGCTGCCAGTGCGTACCGGGGGCCGCCCGGCCAACGCTGTTGTACCGGCCCTTTTTATCCTGGCTTCCTGCTGGAAGACTGGGCAGTTGTATATATATTGCCTGCACCACTATATATATATATATATATATATTTATTTTTTTTTCAGTTTTGTGTAATGGTTGACTGGGAGATAATGCCACCTGGCATTAAGTCCGCCATTTGTACATTTTGTAACATTTTGTGCAATAAAGTTAAATAAATAAATAAATAAAAAAAATATAGTGAAGGAAGAATATCCGTGTTGTCTTGTTTCGGACAACCAGTCATTGTGTGATTTCTGGACACTATTACTTGTGCTAACGCTCTATTGCGCACGATTTGGTTCATTCCTCAGAAATGCTCACCCAAGATATTTCAATCTTTGCTATTTCACGTCTATCTGCGATCTTCGTGTAAGGCACACATGCTTTCAGTCTACTTCCCTAAATCAAATTAAAGGCCAGTTCGTTATGCCTATATGGTTTGGACGAGGGTTCTTCCAACCATACATTTTTAAATTGTACCTCAATTGAAGATTTTGTATTTAGCCAAATCCCTCTAAATATTTCCCACCCGTGTGTTGTGTTTAAAGATCTTTATTCTCGTACGAAATTAAATTTTATTTACAATGAGATATTATAGTTCTAATAAAAATATACAATTAGCTGGTACTCGACTCTAAATACAATTTTAACTTTTTTTAATTATATTTATATTTTAACACTCTTTCATGGTGTTAGGTAGCTTATTGAATAGCTGTGCTCCTTCACACAGTACAGTCTTCTTTCCATAGTGAGTTCTAGGTGCTGATAGTTGCACTTTAATCTTAGTTCGGAGATTGTGGGGGTTGCCTTTTATAAAAAATCTTATATTACTATTGACAGAATTTGTAACTAATTTTTGTACTAATATGCATGTATTGAATTTGTATAATTTAGATAGATTAAATATTTTTGTTTTTTCATATATATTAATAGTTGGTGTGTGGAAGAGATATCGAAATAAGGCTTTAATGATTTTGCTTTAAGACATCTGCAATCGATTAAGGTTAAAATTTTATTCCGCCTATTCCATTATTTCCTTTATAATTTTTATATAAATCGATCAGAAGAAAGATCATTCCTTAACATGTTAAAATGTGTCATTAGCGGAATTGTGTTTACTACAAAATTCGCTATCCGCCATAGAAGAAAAGTAGACAAGGTCGCTCATTATACTATATACAGATACACCTTCTCCTCTTTTTATCACCATAAAGCGGGCTCGATAGTGCAGATGGTACTGATCCAATCTTGTGCGCTAATGGTCGTGGGTGCGGTCCCCACCCAGATCAAATATTTATGTGATGAATATTGCATTTGTTCTTTGTCTGGGTGTTATTTATATGTATCTTATATTATAATTGTGATTCCTCTGTTGTCTGATATCCGTAACACAAGTGTTTAAAGCTATTTATCAATGGTCAATGTATGAGATGCCTATTATTTTATTATTTATAACGTTTTTATATTTTTACTCATACCTTTATTTATTTCATCAATCATAAGAGTTATTAGATATACTATGGAGATCCTCAGGAGATAATTTAATGAGAAATTGGTCACTAACATAAATGAGGCATTTTGGGAGTACCTAACTTATTCACACTCCACATTCAGATACTTTATTTATTTGTACAACTTTCCATGAATAAAATGAGAATTGAGATTACAAATAATTCATTGGTGACAGGTTAGAGCAAACCACGGGCAAGTGATATCAAACCAGGCAAACAATGACACAGTCGATTTCAGTTCCCAGATTTAGATCACCATATAATCTATACCTTGTCCAATCTAAATCAAATTGTATTGGCTATGTGCAAAGCGAGTAGTGGCGGACAGATAACGAGCGCAGCGCTCAACACGGCAGAAATTGATTAGCTGTGTTGATTGCAGTACAAAATCAAAGCAAAGAAGTGGACCATGACTGTTGTTTCGTTGTTAACTGCAAAAATAACGGCTTCAATAGCAAATGTAAATTTTATATTTTCCCAAGAGCGTCCTATGAATGAATTTATTCAACCCCAACAGCTTGTGACCCATAAAGGATGCCAAGCCCATATGTTTTTTGAGTTGATATTAAAAGAAACCACATTTACATGCAATCGATACATCTATAATGATCACAGTGATGCTGAAATCTAAGTATATATTGCATCTATTTCGAGAGTCATAGAAACAAATACTTCAAAGAATAAAGACAAAAGCTGTTGCACGGACCAAAAAACATATAAGGAACAATCAATATTAACACATGGTCAAGAATTTGTTGGTATATTATCAACAACTCTGTACTGATGAATTACGTAGGCTCATATTAAGTAGCTCTGGCCGTGCGTATGCTCGACTAATACTAATTTATTGCCTTTTATCTCAGTTTGTGGTTGGAAACTAATATTATGTGTAATAGTTTCAAACACGGTTTTTATTATTTTATTCATTTTACAGTAAAACTATTAAATAAATTGCACTCAAATAATGTCAAAAATACTATTTTAATCTTTGGTTTTATTTATATTTGCAAAGAAAACTAACAATGTTTACATTTGTATTATTTGACAGCTTCCGCAAATGTTGTAAACGCTACGCGGCACCACAGTCGCGCACATAGCTAATAGTTGCTAAGTTAGTCATACTCGCTTAATTATAATTGCGGGAATGAAGTCATTTGGTGGGGTCATCTCATTCTCCGACTTTGGTTGAGTAAGATGTTGGCCGGCTCAGGTCGTGTCATTTGTAGTATTTAAATTTTTATGATTGCTTATTTTTCAAAGACAATATGTGAGTTTTAATAACCAATTTTAAGACAAAGGTAGCGCTGTCGCTTAAGGAAGTTCTGTCAACCTGACCAAGTTATAAAGGCCTTCATCATTATTATTTTTTTGGAGGCTCTTTATGGTGGATCGTGTAATGAACCTGCAATGAATTTAGTTTTAACAACCATCCTGTGATGGCAGTATTAAAACAGGCTTGTTGCACGACGACAAATTTGATATCTACGCATCGTAAAGTTTAGAGTCAGGGGATTATTCAAAAATGCCTCTGCTTTAGGACTAATTGAATAAAAAATATTTTGATCGCGGTAAGTAAATTTAAAATAAACAAGGAAAGCTTCTCATTTTTGTTTGTGCCACTATAGATATATTTATGACTTTAGCAACTAGTAACCTAACACCTATGCAAATAATGTAATTATACTTTTTAAATTATGCATATGCAAATCAGTGTGTACACTTACAAAGTTTCCAAATACCGTGACTTTTAAATTTAATTTAGATGTTGATAGAGTGCATAAGACGGCGGTTGTGAATATTTATAATTTGCTGTCCATAATTATACTAACGTAGAACAGTTGCGATGGGTAATTTAATTTTAGTAAATAATGTTTTAAATAATCTGTTAATTGGTGGACTTTTTGAATTAATCGATTTGACGTATCCTTTTGATCATAAAACAATTTATTGGCCTGACATGCGAAATTTTACTTTCACTAAGAAGATCGAGGATCAAGGAGTTAATGGGTCGTGGTATGTAATCATTCCAATCTTAATGTCAAAAAATATGTTTAAATTCGATTGATTAGTTGTTATTGTGTAGTTGGCATAATTTGGATTACAATGTTGTAAGTTTGCATACTTAAAGATTTAGCATTCACAAACTTACAGTCAACACCACCCTAATTAAGCACACTGTTATAAAGGTCGTCAGCATTGGTACTTTACTCCTACCTATTTCTACCGCCAAATAGCAGTGTTAGTATTCCTATGTTGTTCCCATTTGTAGGGTGAGAGGGTCGGTAGTATTATTGGGTATTGTGACATAATTTCTTCAAATCACCAAGTTGGCAACGCACTAGTGATATCCTTGTGATATTACGAGTGTCTATAGGCTGCGATGGCGCTTACTATCAAGCGTTGGCTTGTTTATCGACTTGATCTAAAAAAAAGTAAGATTCAATCTTTCCATGTGATTGAAGCCGCTTGGACAGCTAGCCCCTACAGTATAAATATGAACGTTTAGACTTAAGGATTATAACTGAAATCAAATGTTGGCTCAACTGAAATGAAATTGAGTCATATTTTATCAAAACTAATAATATTAATTCTCACGAATTAAAAAAAAGCCTACTCGTCCGGTTATTAAAAATTCTTTCACCATTAGAGAGCTACATCCGATTTCCGAGTAACATAAGCTAGATAAAAAAATAAGATCCCTACGAAATATATAAAATATTATTCGTACGCTTTATTGGTAGTTTTGTACACTTGCAATATTTTTTTTTAATTTTGTACGATTTTTTTGATTTTGTACACTTGCTCAAAAACTACTGGACTGATTACAAAAAATCTTTAATTAATAGAAAATTACATTATCACTTTATAGGTCTCATGAAGTTATTTTGTTTTATTCCCGTTTTACCGTACGCGGGGGGGCTGCTGGTAACCGGAGCACTCGCGAGATTCCTTTAAAGTCTAGTTGGAATTTGTAGTGTTACGCACAAGAACAGAGTTGCTTTTTGTCAGATTTTGCTTATGTACTTGATCCACAAAAATATAAAATCAAAACCTTATTGGTATTTATAGTTGTCGCAATTATTTTACTTGAAGACCGTGCAGATGTGCAGAATCATTTAAAAATTATAATAGCGGTTTCGGATATTCGCAGTTCGCAACGGATTATTTTATATTAGATACTATAATCACTTTTGCTGAATAGTTACAACACAAACTGTCCACTAAAATTCACAAAAAATCTTAGCCCGTGTATCACTCACTACATAGTATAAAACAAAGTTGCTTTTCGTTGTCTGCCTCTACGTATGCTTAGATCTTTGAAATAATGCAACGTATTTTGATGCGTTTTTTTTTAACACATAGAGTGGTTTAAGAGGAATGTTTTAATGTATAAAAGATGCATACTAAAGTTTCAACTTTAATATTTTGTGAATCTAATGTTGATTGTTAATTGTAAAGTTTCTAATGTGAAGTCGTAAATAAACATATTTTTTTTGCGGTTCAGCCCTCGTTTGCAATGTGTAAGCGAGGGCTGAACCGGACAAGCCGGCGAGTGCCAGAATCGAAAAATTATATTATAGTTGAAATATTACAGCAGATTTGTCTAGTGAAAACTAGTTTTAACTGATATTTGAATTGAGCATTAGTTAATTCTATTGTTAAAACATAGGCAATAGGCATACATTAAAAACTAGTTCTAACTAGGAAAAAGGCGTGTTTTCTAAAGGCGTTTAGCTGTAACGATTATTTTTCCAATTACGGAGTATGTTCTTCAGTTTATCTATTTATTTTCTACTAGCGGCCCCGGCTCTGCACGGGTAGACATGAATACTTTAACTTATAAGCGTGCTAATTAAAACTACCTTGAAAATTGTATTATTTTTAACGTTGGCTGTGGTCCTTCTCGAGATCCTACTCGAGAAAGTGCCACATACAATTGCCTGTGGGAAAGCATTCTTTCCTTAGGTCGATACCAACCATCGAAAATTTTGTCCCTGTGATTTATTTATTGTTAGGGTAAACAATACCTTTATAGGGAACTGCAATCTTTTAAAAGATATGGGCAAATCCGTTGGTATCATCGGGATTCGCGGAATATGTGTAAGACGACCGGCCGTGGGGCCCGTAATGATGGTTGCTGCAATCAAATTATCTCTTAAATCTTTTATCAACAGTCTTGTACCATTATACATATTGGGAAATTTGAATTTTTTAAATTTTAGTTCATAAGGTGGCAAGCCGGCAGGATTAAGGGAAAAAACCTTGAACACATGTGCACACTGTATCTTCGACGTTGCACGGTGTCAACAGATTTGTAACATTAAAAATCACCTGGTACTTTTTTAAAAATGATTTTGTTTATCTCATTTACTGATTCGTTTCTGGGTGACAGTACCGCCCTCGAACAGAGGAAATGGAAATTTCTTGCTGTAAGATTTTTGATGTCGGGATAGATTGTGTCTATAAGAATTTCTTGACTGAACAGTTTGAGCCAGTTCAATATTCAACAAGTTGCTCGATCCGATCCTTTGTTATTGTATTTACATATGTATTTTATGGCTTATACGAAATGACAATATTCAACGTCAATATGAGCATTGAAAGATCGACATAGTATTGGGGAATATCGAACGATCCTTCAGTTGACTAAATTAACCGTACGACCTCGGACATTCAATGTAGCGATCTGCCCTCCGTTATTGATGTCGGATCATAGATAAACGGGATATCCATCCTCACCTATTCAGTCTCAGTCACGAAACGTCTTGGATATTTTTTCGTACATTTTTAATGCACGGAGAAGTAAAATTTTCTTCCCCTCATGGTCCATGCATCATATTTTTTTTACTATCTCAAGAACTATATGGGGTCTTCCTCTTCATTAGGCAGTTCGGCAATTAATTATTTCATCGGGATGTATTTTTGAGTCCAGCCAAAGTAACATAAAACAAAGCGGCAATCCTATTTATTGCCATTAAATAGTAAGCATTAACCGGCCCAATATTCGCGTCTTATGCTAATATTTTATTTTATTTAAGTGAAACACTCGAGCTATGATGTCATGACTCAAGCTATGGAAAAATTCCTATTTTATTTCTTGCCAATCCGATTTACAGGTAAAAGTTACGAAAAGATCTGGCCTTCCATAATTGCGCACATACGCCATTGAATCTTGCGTCTTTTTGTAAAAATACCTTGTAGACCAGTAAATGATGACGGCAAGATGACATACTGTCCGATATTAGCAGTAATTACGCTTGCGTCTTAGTTTAAGGCATCGCTCAAATTAATATTGTCATTCGCTGTAAGCTTTTGTTGGTTTCGGCAAATAAAATTTATCCTTTCGGAAATCATCTTCAACATCAAATCCACACAATATTGAATAAACAAATCTCTATAATAATGTAGTGCATTTAAACAGTTTGGTACTAATCATTAAACGGTATTTATAATATAGCATACATGACACAGTCTTATTTCTTGAGAAATGCTTCCGAAGGAATAGTTAAATAATATCAATCGTCTCTTGATGCTAACATTAACGGATATGTAGCGGATCATATGTATAATGTAATTCCGACACTCGTTTTAGCTGTCCGTCTCTACCGTGCAGTATTATATCCCTGGGCACTTTGTCTTCATCGACCAAGAGAACGGCTACTTCATTTATTGAAGGTCGTCATATCTTCCTCTGTGTTCTGTCTGAGGTGTGTGATCAGAGTAAATAAACAATTTCAAACTCTTCCGGCTATTAAGTTCAATACTATATTTAAAACAAAAATTCGTATATAAACATTATGGCTATTCAACATGGTCTGCAATTCGTTTATCAAATCTAGTTTTAGCATGGGGACCATGTTTGAACGCAATGATTTATTGATCAGCACCTGAAATAAAATATATCTGCGAAAATTGGGGCTTTGTCCTGTGACGGTAAAGGCTACCTATAAGATGGTAAACTTGTCCTTGCAAAATTTCCCTTCCTAATTTCTGTCGCCCCAAAGGTAGTAATTTGAAAATATTATTGTATTAACGTATGCACGGGTAATTATGATTATTTGTCATAAGACTTTTCATTGGTTCTGGTAACTCCTTAATGTTAGGGAGTAAAACTTTTCCAGATGCACAGCACATACCTTTCACTTCCTCGGCACATTTATGAGCTAAACATATAGGACTAATCTTATTCATTGTTCCGATTTGGAAGCTGATTTAATATTCAATTGGAGGATAGTGACTAATGCCGACCTTATTACTATGAGCTAAAATTCTATTGCGCGTCCTAGCTGTTAACGACCGTTGCCTATCTCCCTGTGTCAGGAGCCGCTGCGGGCGTTCAGTGCTAGATTCCCGTGCACGAGTTTGCGAGTTACTAGCTCTATTTCCAGTAAGTCGCTGTGAGCGCTCGGCGCTTGACTATCGTTTGTATAGCTGTGACGATATCACATTTTGTTCTGAAAGACGAACTAAACGTTCGGCGCTACATTCCTTTAGCGTGTTTGTGAGTTCCTAACTCTATTTTCAGCAAGTCGCTGCGACCGCTCAGCACTCGACTGTCGTCCCTATAGCTGTGATGATCTCGCATTTTGTTCTGCAAGATGAACTAAACGTTAGACATACTCTCATACTTTCGAGATGAACTGCATTTTCAGAAGAAGACAATACGACGAACGTTTGCTATACTCGCTAGGGAACTATTCTTAGATAGCTCCGACTTTCTTTTTCTACGCATTATGTGAGGAAGGATTTTTATTTTAAATCATAGAAATTAAGAATAAACTAATAATAATGAAAAATTAATAATACGAGTTCAAAGAGGTAGTTCTGATAAGAACTTTGGATAAATATCTACTATGAAAAAGTGTGATGACACTCAAAATATTTAATGGTGAAGGTTAAATAAATTAATTTATAAGTAGGTCTGAAACAAAAATAACTGAAACATAAAAATGTGTTATAAAAAACAATCAAAATATTCAATGTTACCTGCGTCCACTGCGTAAGGAGCACGAACGACTCTCTCGTCGAGCTAGTTTATTCCATATTTATTTAATGGAATGTCCGATTTTAATAATTCAAATAGTAATCAACAGGTATTAATAAAATTTATAAATGGTATGGATAACACGGTCTGATTTTAAATGGTATTTCTATCGACTAGTAAATGTAAAAAAGTAGTTACAGTGACATAACTACAATAATTAGACATACCTATGGTTTCGCGGTCTTTTTTGTAGATATCGATATTGATGATCTAGTAGTGTTAGCATCGTCAGCTGAAGAGTTGCAAGAGATGGCAACGATTTTGCAAGATTCCTACTAACATTTACTTTCAAGCCTTTCCCTTTAAGTAAAGGTATGAAAGTAAATGTTAGTAACGCTTAAGTGAATGAAAAGCAGGAAAGTATGACAATTGTGAAATTCTAATCGATGACATGAAAGTTGAACAAGTGAAAGAGTTTGGGTATCTGGGAAATGTTTTTACGACAGATGGGAAAAATGAAGAAGATATTGATTGAAGAGTGAAAGCTGGAAATAGTGTCAATAGTTACATGCTTTTATGGGCAGCCAAAATGTGTCAAAAAGGGCACAACTGGCTGTTCATACAGGTGTGTTGGTTCCAACAATGACATATGGTAGTGAATGTTAGGTATGGCAGAAGAAGCTCGCGAGTAGAATAAATACTTTTGAAATAAGAGCACTTCGAAATATATACCTATAGTGTGAGTTTGAGAGATAGATTAAAGAAATGTTAAGATAATTTGGACATGTGGAAAGGATGGATGAAAGTAGAATGACAGCACAAGTATATAGAGCGAAAGTGAATAAACGAGTTGGTATTGGGCGACACATAATCGAAAAAATATTTTAGCAAAAATATTTTAACCAGGTAGAAGAGGTATTAAAGAAGACTAATGCGAGTAAGGGAAGCGAGAGAGGTATACCAAGATTGTAACAAATTGAGATCTATAGTCTCTGTCTACTCTGATGGGACACAGGTGTGATGTATGTACATTTTTATGTACTATCATTAATACTTTTCGCAGCGTATGCGGAGAAAGACATTTTATGGCAAATTTTTTAAAACTTTCGGTTGGTTTTAATCGTATTTTCTGAGGATTTCTATTTTATCTAGTCCTTGATATAGCCCATGTTACTCAGTGATAATATAGCTTTCTAAAGGAAAAAGTATTTTTAAATCAGTCCAGCACTCTCTGAGTTTACTCGTTACATACAAAAATATAAATCTTTCCTCTTTATAGCATTAGTTACAACTCCTGTATTGATGTGTTTGTACAATGTAGTACTACGTTTAGCCCTACTAGTTTATCCTAAAGGGCCTAGGCTAAACTAGTTTATCCTATCGGGTTTAGAATAAATAAGTTTTGTCTAGGTTATACTAGAAAATCCTAGTGCGTATAGGAAGTATTAGTATAGCCCAGGCAAAAGTAGTTGGTCCTGAAAACGGGGTTGGCCAGAAACATGAACGTACTATAAAGCATTAGAGTTCGATTCATAAAGATAGTTTAATCATAAATGCGTCAGACTGTTAACAAGTTATACTCTATACGTCTATCTTTTAATTATACAGCTGAGCGTGGTTGTTTCTATTGGGTCTGTGAATAGCAACTTCTAGTGTAGGTAGACAGGTCATACATTAATTATAAGGTCAAACCAAACGAGTCTCAATCATTCCATTATATCATCTCATTATACGCTTATCTACTTTAACTGATCATACTTCTCAAGAAAATTTAAACAGTTTCTCTGACGATGGCTTTAGCACTGGTTGTGTTCTTGTCTGTTTGTATTACTGGAGTTGTCCCCTTTAACGAGTTGAATAGTTTTTTGTTTAGTGGTGATTATGAATTTATAGATTTAACACATACGTTTGATAACGAAACCGTGTATTGGCCCAGTGCAAAGAGGTTTGCGTTTACAAAAAAAGTAGCAGATGAAGGAGTGGGTGGTTCATGGTATGTAAATAGTTAACCTTTCTAATCTTACAGATGTAATAGTATTAGTAGAGAATATAAATAATTATATAAAATGTTGTGTAAGTATAGCTTTTTGTCTAGTTTTATGGTTTCAGATTATTTGCACGTTCTTTTCACTTCCAAAAAAATACCTACAGACTTTAAATGAAACATTACAAAAATAAAAAATACAACAAATACGCGAACAAAGTAAGTAGTGTGAGTGTTAATTTAAGATATTTATTCATGTAGCTAATCTTTTGGAGAAGAGAGGTTACATTCCTTTCATCGACGTGCGTTCTGACGTCTGTTTAGTTAAACAAGAATAACTTAGTTTAGTCGAATATAAAACTAGAGCTACCTAATCCGTTTCATACAATTACAAAATCCTTTATTTATTTTTTCAAACATTTGTTTAATATTTTACGGATTAAGCATCCATAAGTTAGCCCCGAATTTAAGTAATAATCGAACTTTCGCCCTAATACGTCAATTCAAATTCTCGAATCGTCGTATTATAATACCTAATACTTAAAATAGTTTTATGGGTTAAGAACTTTATTTTCACTAGTATATACCTACCACCATAATATACCTACTACTTTACTTCAATATTAAGGCCCATAGTACATGGCGTATTTTATATCTGTGACTTTAATTGTTGTATTGTTGCTTGTATTGTTTTCCTTTTTAGGGCATCAGTCCCTTACGACTCTGGATAGCTGTCTTTAAGACTCATTTTATGGTTGTTTTTTAACTGTACATACTCTATTTGTGTGTAAAGAAAAATATTGTATTCAATTCAAAAATACTAGCGAACCGCCCAGGCTTCTCTTGGATGGACAATTGTTTCAAACATTTGGCTTAAACAATTATGGTTTGGCTAAAACTGATCATATTCTTGAAAATCCTGTATCAATGATCCAACCCAGAACAAAAAATCTTAATTCAATCAATATCTTACTTTCTCTCTTCCTCCTCTAAAGTAACCTAACAAAATGAAAATAAAGAAAAACTACCCGCTGAATTGGATTACAGTATTGAAGTACTAATAGGTAAGGATCCCTTTTTTCCTAGAAAAAAATATAGCGTATGTAACCATCTATCCCAATGGCGCATTCGGTAGTGTTCTTATCTTGTGCAACAAAGATCGTGGGGTCGTATTTGTACTGTTTGGGTGGTTAATAAGTATTGAAATATTTTATTTGTGATTCCTCTGTTGTCTGATCTGAGATGTGAATCTGTCAGCCAGTAAACAGTGTGAATCTATTATTGCGTGAATTTATTTATGTAAGAGAAAGGGTGGTTCTTCGGTAAAATCTTGAATTCAGTAGAATGTAATGTATGTTCGGGGGATTGTCATTCGTTACAGGTACGCAGCAAACGAATTCGAGGCAGGGGAACATGGCGGCACTCATATAGACGCACCCTACCACTTCTATAAGCAAGGGCTCCATGTGGAAGAATTACCTTTGGAGAAACTGATAGTACCCCGTAAGTAACAATGCCTGTGTTGATGTTTTTGTACAAATATGTTAAAAAACAAAATCGTAATCGAAATTCAAAGATAATATTTAGGTACTTATCGTTATTATTAATTCTATTATAAGTTTATACTAATTTGTATCCTAATAAAGGCGAAGACCAAGCTGATCTATGGACGACATTAGGACTGACTGACATAATAGATACTGTAAGAGAATCCTATGTCAAGGAGCGGAAAGGTTTAGGCCGGTTTGTAATCCCGGCCTAATTTGTACATGTCTTATGTAGGTTGTCCAAACTACTCCTGATATTGAATTAACGTACATACATATCTATTTATATATTTGTAGATAAAGATGAATTTCTTGTTCGCAGTGATAATCGTTGACGTCAGTTCAAAAGTAAACGATAATCCAAATTTTGTATTGTACAAAAAAGATTTAGACTACATTATAAATGACAACATGGGAAAGCCTTGTCTCATCATATTCAAGTTCGGATGGAGCAGATTTTTTAATGATAGAAGGAAATACCTTGGTTTGTCGCAAGGAGATACTGCCTTAAATTTTCCAAGTAAGTACAATAGATGTTTAAATAATTGAAATTGCGTACATGCACTGTCGGAAGCCCCGTACATTAAATTTTATTTGTCTACGACAAACTAACTTTAAACTACCTAAGTAGCGCCAACCACAAATTTCCAAAACAATAAATATGAGAAGTGATATGGTAAAACACCCTGAAATAAAAGAAATATAATACAGACTACCATATCTTGATGTTTGTTAATCTATACCTACTGTAATATTATTATAAAGCTGAAGATTGGATTGTTAAACGCGTTGTTTTTTAGATTTTTTTGTGTGGAATAGTCTATTTATGTTGCATAAACAGGATAAAAGATCAATTTTAAGAGGTCCGTTGCGTTATAATTATTCCTTTTTAATAGTTCTAAAACAGTCCGCAAATGCATGTCTTCTATATTTTAAGACTGTCTCACTATACATATTTGTATGGTATTCAAGCTTGATTGAAATTTGTGCATTATTTGCAAATGTGTTTTATTAATAATGATATTAATCCTATTATATATTAATTATCTAAATAAATACTTTATTCGTCACAAGTATTCAATTGTGAATATAATTGCTCTCGACATAACTACAATAAAATAGGCATGACGTGCATGGTAGGGAAGTCACGATAGCTAGCAGGTGATACTTGGGTTTTATCTAACTGTCATTCGAACGAAGTCGCGGGCAAGCGCTAATGAATTATATATATTAATACAATTAGTCAGTTAATTTCTACTTAAGATATGAGAAATTAAGTCGAGTAGATGGATGAAATCGTAGTAACAGTTTTATGCTTTTTACAGGTCTTAGTGGAGAAATAGCAGAGTGGATCACATCATCACACAAAAATGTTGTGGGTATAGGTGTAGATGTAGCTTCTGTTGACCCTGGATCAAGTACAGATTATCCAGTGCATAAGACTAACTCTAAACATGGACTTTACAACATAGAAAACGTCAATTTGAGCAAGAAAGTTCCTGGTAAGCTAATCCATATTACTTAGTTTTTGTTCACGAACATCGTCAATGGCTCAACATTGCATGGTCTTGCATTTATTTGAATGTGCGAGAGTAACAGTTGGTCGCCGCCAGAACTGTTTTGAAGAATGTATCTGTATCTACATATACTATTAAACAATATAAATTATACATAAAACAATGTTCATAAATACATACCTACAATAGAAAAATACTACCTTTTCGCTGGCGTAGTAGAAATAGAAAAAATATTTCAGTCATAGTACCCCTTAAATATAAAAAGATTCCAATCTTATTTAAAATTATACAAAAACTATCATCCTATTTGATGACGATGATAAAGAATATAGCTAACCTTATCATCGTCAATAAGTAATAATATTATGGTCTCCGCACCAAAACAAGGTATCTTCGATGGTGACCTTAATAAATAAAATGTTAAATATATCATCGTCACGTGACTTAGGCCTCTCAAGATTTTTCCAATTAATCAATCATCAGAGAGTTTTGCCTCCGTTACATTTAAGCTTATGTGAAATAGATATTACGACATCTGGCACAGATGAGAATTTTGGACCACAGACTCGAGAAGTTGTAAATATAGACTGCGTGAGAGATTACGTTATCACTTTGGTCACGGTATATTATGGGCCCCCACTAGAAATAACCCTAGATGCATACGGATATTTTCATTTCTCGTTAATCTTAAAATAGATGGACGAAATGTGTGACTGTATCTCACAATACAAATAAATGCTGTTTCAATTTGTCCACAGTAAAATTTTTTTGCATTTTTTAAATAAATTATTTAGTATGTATATATGTTTTTCATAATCGTAATGAAAAGAAAGGTCCGTGTTGAGTCGATTGCATATTTAGCCTAAGTCTACTTGTTACCTCAAACATTACACGTCTTTTTTTTACTAAAAACTGGTTTTAAAAATATTTCTTTTTTAGAATACGGCTGCACAGCGCTGGTGATGCCCATGAAAATAGCACAAGGTACTGGAGCTCCCTTACGTTTAGTCGCCATGTGCCCTAAACAAAAATCCTAATATTGTAATGTTTTTATTAAACGCAAAGCGAAAATAAAAAGGTGTTTAACAATATATGTTTTATTTGAAACTAATGATAACTTTCGCGTTACTGATAATGAAGATCGTAATAGAAAAAAATCAACTGCGGGTACATTCACCTCTTAACTTGTAGGGATAACAAAACTATTGAAATATGTATCAAACAAAATGTAAAAAAAATACAAAAATAGTACAATACTAATCACAGACATCTTTCGCAAAAATAAATACTCCCTGTTGAATGAGAGTATCATATACCAATTCATTGTCATCATTCCTTAATTCTACCAATGGAACAGAATCGTCATATCCCATAACTTTAGCATGAAAAGGACCCTGATCCAAAAATATCTCGCCGTATTTTTGTAAAAGATCCTTTATGTCTACTTCGGGATTAATCGATATATCGCAAAGTTTAGCCTTGATTGACGTAGGCGGAAGCTCTGCGAAGTCTTTCTTGATTTCTCTGGCATCGGCCACCGAAACTATATCAACATTGCCGTAGTCAACATATCTTACTTTTATTTGATTTTTACTTTCGCTGTACTGCAAGATCGACGTTCTATACCACTGGCTGTCTTCTACAAAGAGAGCTACACAAGCCTTATTTTCAAATATATTTTGTAATTGCTCCATATTTGGACATTCAGTTTGCAATTTATGAAACATTTCTTCATATATCGAATTAGTCTCATCGTTGTGTATTACATTCAATTCCAATGTCTTAGTATCATTTATTATATTGATGTTGCATAGGAATTCTTGTTCTGTGTTCTTAGGGTAAGTAATAAAGTATTCAGTCAATGGATTCTCCTCCTCCTCTATCATGGCGTTCCAGTCTTTTTCCTTGGGGTCGAAAGATTCTTGAGACGTTGACAATTGTTCTCTAGAATCGTCGCAATCCTCAACTATATAGTCGGGTCCTGAATCAGATCCAACCACAACCGATCCCTCGTCGTCCTGTTTCGAAGCAGCGAGTGGGACGTATTTACGGACTGGGGCTTTGCCGCCATCAGTGTAAACAGCCATCTCGAAATCCACAAGGTGATCGTTGATACAAAGTTTGTCGTACTTCAAATCTATACGTATGAATTCGCCGAATTTATCTCCAATAATCTTAACGAAACATTTCTTCTCAACTATTGATTTATGGATGTAATCTAAAGCTTGCCTGTCCCACTGTTTACCGACTGGTCGTATGCGGTCTAGTACGCACTTGTGAGCTTGGATTGGGATCTGATACAGGGCGATACTCTTCCTTAAATTCTCGAATGAGCACAGTTCATCGTTTCCGTAATCTATGTAGTGGATTAAACAATTTGCCGCTTCTTCATTAACTTCTATCACTCGTCCTCTGTAGAAACAGTTGTCAAGGAAGAACATGGCTATGCAGGGTTCGCCCACTGTCCATTTGGCATACTTTGCCTTTGGATCAGGTTTCTTGAAACGGACCTCTAGCGCTTTGCGTATTAAGTCGAGAGTGTCTTGTTGCGATATGTCGTGCAAGTATATCGCTCCATCGTTGTCTATGTAACTGAGAAATAAAACATTTTACAAATTATTAACATTGATTTTATCGCCCACCTTGTGGGTGGACATCCTACATTGCACTTACCGGTGCGGGGTTTCCAGAACCTGACCACCACATTGCCACTTCAGACTGCTAACTCGCTAGTCTTCTTGGTATCTCTGGTTCGTTTACGGATCTCAATCTTGATTCAATGGTGCCAACAGCATTAAACTGGCCTAGACAGCTATGGAAAGAGGTTCCATAGCTGCCTGGGCTAATTTAATTGTGAGTTCGCTAATAAGGTCTGTGTTGAGAGACATTTTAGTGCGATAAGTCATTGTTGGTAACACATGTGGCAAGGTGCAATTTCGCAGTTTTTTGAACGGTGCCTAGCTGAGTTGGTTTCATCAATTGACCATGTTTTTGAAGACGTTTTTATTCTTTGTACTTTAATATTTCTTATTACTAAATTAAAATATAAAAGATTACTAATGGTGGATGGTTATAAAAAATATTTCGTTATACTTACGTGGGTATTCCGGTAAACTCCGTATTAGCAAAAGACTCTGGCGGTAACCAGTCCGATATGAACAAAGTATTCGACGATTGGACTGCGCCAACTATGTCTTCACTTGATTCGTCGCAATGGTCGTAAGAGGGACTGCCACTTCCAGAGTCTAGTTGGCTAATGAGAGGTTTAGTGGGTATAGGTTCCAATTGAAGCCACTCCTGGACCGACCCGGTAACATTGAAGAAGGAAAGTGTGTCGTCGTCTAAATCCGTATTTTCATTGCTGGTCGCCTTAAAAAAGACGTTATAATTAACCAAACATTAATTAGCCGTGGAACGTCTACTATATCGATCGCGTTACATTGCGCTTTCTACATTATTAATATTTAGGTATGACATGTAGCAGTGTCATAATAGCCACTGTCATATAATAATTAGAAATAAGTTTTCTACGATATATATTTTATTAATTACAAGGTTATTTTAAGATTTTATGTGCCTTGCCTTACTTTAAATAATTCGTCAAACGTAACATTATACGGCAATGAACGCATTAATAGTATTTATGGTTAATATGTTATAAAAAATTGCCGAGGGGTACCGGCGTAGTAGAATAGTATCTCTCTCTGTACTAGGTGTCGTCAGACAGATGAGACTGAGGTTCCGGAACCGACAGATAGTGGTATATCCATCCGAAACAGGGCAGTTTAAATACTACAGGGTGGGAATGGACAGCAGCATCGTCTTCGCGAAGTTGCGCTCTGCGATTGCCATACCCCTTCCCAGCGCAGCAATAATGAAAATTCCCAAAACTCCTGTATCTTGGGGAGTCCTATGTGGACTTTCTATATTTGAGTTATGGATACTTACTTGTTGCGATTTATCCGGGACGCCTAATCCCTGTTCAATAATTTTTCTATTTAAGCACCGCCATTCAGACTTGTTGGGCTCCAACGCGCCGCCTTGTATGGTGTGGTACACCCATATCTCCACGGGCATACTTTTGTCCTTGAAATTGCCCAATTTAGTGATAAAAACTCTCCTGTACGCGTCGAGTAGTTCTTTTAGAAATTCTTTGGTGAGCGAGGGCCATTCCTCTCCGACAGCGGGGATGACTCCGCACAAGTGACACTTTATGGCGGCGTCGCCGATCTTCGAAAAGTCCTCTGATTTCTGAACTAGATCTTTCAAGCCTGAGAGCGGGACCGTTTCTATACAAGCGAAGTCTGTATAAAATACTTTGGCGTTCTCTTTAGTTATATCAACGATGACAGCTCGCCGCCACGTTTGCGACTGGATGCAGAATGTGCAACACCTGTCGCCCGCATGCCATTCATTTTTACCGTGCGCCTTTTTCGTGGAATAATAATTTTGGATCCTCTCGTAAAGATCATTGAATGCCTTCTGCTGATGCACCAGGGACATGTATAACAGAGACGGCGATTGGTAATGCAGCACCTTCGCTTCCAATCTTAGTGGCCCTTTATCTTTAGCATCTAAATTATCTTCTTTGATGTTATTTTTAACTGATGTTTGCTTGGTTAGTACTTGGCCCTTTTTAGGGGCGCAAGGTGTTTCTGGTTCGTCTATTGGTGTTCTGTTCGTAAATACTTGCTCTTCAATTTCACCCTTATTGAATTTGTATGGTCTGAAAAAAAATATTGAAAATGTTTGAGATGTAACTATAACTTCAGAATTCTATGATGTAACTTTACAATATGAGTTTAAATGGTTCCAGAATTCTGCAACCCTCAGAGCGCGAGTAGGTTATTAAACAAGCATACGGATCATGAGATGGTTACACTTGTATCAATCACAAGGATTGCGAATTTTATTTACTCTCTTACCCTCAAAACCGAAAAACAGGAATCGTAATATTGCTGTTTGGCGGTAGATATACAAATATATACAAAAAAGTCATACAAAACCACCCTCACCTGCTGGGTGGTATTTCGTTCGATTGGTTTTAACCAAACAAATAATCAAAAAGTTCCCAGTATTATTTAGAAGTCACATATATTAAACTTACTATAGGAGACAGTGTAGAGAATGAATAAAGTAAACAAAATGTTTAAATATGCTTCGTGAAACCCCTAATTATGCTAAACTTACTCGTAAGTATACTAAAGTCCTATAGACATATCTGGATTAGAATGAAAGCTATCAAACTTACACTATATGTTTTAAACTACATATTTTGATAGATTTTTGGCCAAGCTTAAGGTTGATTTAATACAAGTGCTATATATGTAAAACCTTAGTAACTTATCTATAACAATATAATAAAGAGGAAAGATTTGATTGTTTGTTTGTTTTTTGTTTGACGGGAATTGGCTCCGAAAAGTTCTTGACCGATTTGAAAAATTCTTTCACTTTTAGGAAGCACACACTATTTCCGGTGAACATAGGCTACATAATTTTTTTTTAAAGTTTGAGATCCGTACTAAAACTTCTATAATGTAAACAAGGCGTGAAAAAATTCTCCAAAAAATTACATTGCGTACATACATTGCGTACGCTGCAAAAATGATTGATTATATAACAAAATAATATACTACAACTTTGCAGTACATATAATTATCTACAAAAACCGTCGCGACATAATATGCTTAACTATTATAATTAAGTCACAATAAGAGTTTTTTAATTTTGAAAAATACATATATTTAATCGACACCGCCACAAAAGCACTTTTATTTATACCTTGGAATTGACTATTATCAAAATAAATACTTTCACAATTAAGTATGCTTCAATTCCATTAAATAGTTTTTTGTTTTATTCAATTTGGCCATTCCATTCGAAAGATATCACAAATTTAAAAATGTCGCAATTTCTCAAAAAAATAATTTTGTTATATACTCCGCGCCAAAACGATAAAGTGTGTATAGGAGAGTAGTGTGTGTGTGTGAGTGTAAAAAAATATTTAAATGTCCATCCTTTTTTCGTACATCTTTCACGACGAATAGATTGAATTTTAACGAATTGACGTGATTTTTTAAGTGGAGATAGTCGAGGGGATGAAGAGAAGCATAACTTACTTCCCTAATTTTTACTACTTCCCTAAATTAAGCGGTGAAATTTACCCCGAATTTAACGCGAGCGAAACCGCGGGCGGGCCTCTAGTATCATATAAATGACAAATTGTGATGTCAAATACCAATAAATTATATACATATATCAAATTAAATGTCAATATCAATAACTCATACAACGCCACTAAATTTACATCTCTCATTTTAGCCGGTACAGTAGAATACCTCTCCCCGTACCAGGTGTCGTACGAAGTGTCTGAGGCACCGAATCCGACAGTTGGCGGTACATCCACCACAAATAGCGTACTTTAAATGCAGCAAGGCGGGGATGGGCAGCAGCATTTCCGTTTGCCAAGCTACGCCTGCGATTGCCACCGCGTTTGCCCAGCGTGGCAATTGTGAGCAAATTCTCCCTTTCTTGGGGAAGGCTACGTCCAGCAGCGCACGTCTTACGGTTGCTATGGTGATTCTAATCGAGCTATATTTAAAGGTGTAAAGCAAAAGTATGTACGTACCCAATAGAGACGGCGAACTTGTATCTTAGCATCTCCTGGTTGAGGCAGATGTCGTTGCCGTCATTGTCGCTGTCATGTAGCGTGACGCTGACCGCGCCGCGGTTGCGCGCCTCGTCCACTGTCAGCCGCAGAACGCGCCCGCTGTACTGCCGCAGCAGCGCCACCGAGGCCACGCTCCACTTCTTGTTCAGCGGCGTCACGCCCGCCAGGTAGCACTCTGTAGCCTAGGGGGACAACCACCGTGATCCTAATTAATTCTCCGTAATTTCCATCGGATGCAACGGCTATTACGTCTAATTGGCTCGATCGTAAGCTTAGCTGCGCATTGTAATCTCCTGTGCCACCGGTTATCTGATTCATACTTATCTTAGAGTGTAGTGTTAACACACTTTGAACCTCAACTCTAATTTGTACACGTAAAGCATTTCACTTGATTTGTTTCCAGATTCCAATTAGTCTTGATTTGTGGTTTGTCCGACGAAGATTTATTATAATAAATCCTATCATAATTATGATAGGGTTGTCGGTTTATAGTGATTGACGCTATAATCCGAGATACAGATAGCCCAACAATGCTCTGGAAAAGAATCGGATTATCGAGGACCCACTGTATACTAGAGTGCATGTATAACGAACATTGCAGCACTCTGGAACCACACACGCAATTGGCTGCAAATCGCTAAAATTTGATTTGGTATTGTATTATATATAAGTCTTTGTATTGGATTGGTCTACAACTGGATAACTAACAGGAGGCCATACACGAGCTACACTACACTATACATCTGGATGTATAGTTACATGAGTAAATGCAAATACATGTTTCCGTTCATCTACCACGCCTTAAGATTGTCGAAACTTTCTTCCGCGCACGTCGTATAGCTGGTCTGCAACTAAACAATGAATGAATCGTGTTACCAGAGCGCGCAGTGTAGTAAACTTTGTCTGCAGATGTCGCAGCGCGGTCCAATGCACAAGAAGCAGAGCGCCAGTGTCGTAAAGAAAGACGCGCACGCGGCCGCGGCCCGGCAGTTCTGTGACTAGACCGCGTGCCCACGTTCTCAGCTCACTATCGGCGCTTAGGTATTTCTCTGTGTTCACAGCGCACACCATACCTATGCGGACGTAAGCCAATTAAGTCTTTGAAATGGGAATCGAAGTTTATTTGTAATAATAATAAATTCACAACATATCAATAAGATGTACAAACAAATGTACCTAAAGGTATAATATATATTAATAACCCTAAGTATGTATTTAAGCACATATAATATTTACTTTAACACAAATTTATGGTTAATGCAATTTATTCGCATGAAGGTGAGTTTTCGCTTGAATATAAACTTTTTAAGGGGTGGGCCGTGGGGTAACAGTAGAGCAGGGCAGTGGGGTACCGGCAAAGTGTACCTCCCTCTGTACCAGGCACGGCAACTGTTAGATTTATTTATTTAACTTTATTGCACAAAATGTTACAAAATGTGCAAATGGCGGACTTAATGCCAGGTGGCGTTATCTCCCAGTCAACCATTACACTAAACAGAATATATATATATATATATATATATATAGTACGGAGACAGCGTTTCAGGATAAATTTGTTTTGTTTGCTTAATATTCAACGGAATCTCGTTCCAGAGTCGTATAGCTGGCACTGTAAAAGAGTTTGTCATAAAACTAGAGTGATGAGAAGGAGTTAAGAGCGAGAGAGTATTAGAAGAACGGAGATTACGTTCGTGAGAGGAAGATAGGAATTGGAATCTGTCCTTTAAGTAAGTTGGTGCGTACGGATCAAAAAGTATTGAAAATAGTATGGTTAGAACTCGAGTTTTGCGACGTTCTCCAATAGGAAGCCAGCCGAGAAGAGAACGGCAATGGGAAATATGATCGTATTTACGCAAACCGAAAATGAAACAAAGACAGTTGTTTTATAGACGATCCAATTTTATAAGGAGTTCTTGAGAGATATTAGTGCAGCACACGTCACCATAGTCAATTATGGGTAAAACCAAGGATTGAATAAGAAGGGTTTTGGTTTTAGTAGGAAGAAAATATTTTAATCGATACAGAGCACGAATTTATCTGTTAAATAAAGCATTTAAGATAACGATTAAAAATATCTAAATAACAGAAACACAAAATTACATTAAAAACTTCACAACCGTCATAAAAGTAATCTAATATAAGACTGATGCTGCTTTTCAAGCGAACTAACACACAGGTTTAAAATGCTGACACTCAAAATGCTCATATTAGGATGCTACGGTAAATTACTAACAACAGTATACTGAGAAGTATATAAAAGCTCAAAACATTAAATGTGAAAATTCTGTAATAATAATAATATAATTAAGGATGCTTAAGAGCCCTTTAAAAAAAAATATTCTTACCATTTTCGGGTAGATAGATGCTGCCAGAACTAACAGTCACGCTGTAGTCCTGTTCTAGGTCTTCGGATAGTTTTTCGTACACCATTTGCAAATGTCGCTAAAATTATGCATGACAAGTTAATTAAAATAAAAATAAAAAAATACGAAGAATTTAAGAAACAATTAGGTTTAAACTTTGGCTTCCATCAATTATTTTCTCCTTGGGAGTACTACTTATATATTTTATACAACTTAATCATATTATATGAGATTTAAACCTCTTCAATAAGTATAAGAAAATTTGTTGCAGGCTTGAAGTTTTTTTAAGTGGGACCTAATATTGAAATGTGAACAGGATAAATAATATGCATTTTGGAAGTAGCTTTACAAAAAGTTATTAGTATAAAAATAGAATTAGGCATTTATTTTTAATTTTAATGCATTTAGTATTAATAATAATTAAATACTGTATAATACACAAATTTTACTGTACATACTATACTCAAATTATTACACTCATTTGCAAAAAAAAAAACGGGCGGTATTGATTTTAATTCTTCTTTAAAAAATACGGTACCAAAATGATTTCAATCATATGTACATGTTACTGGCCGGTTTTAAAAATGCCGTAGTGTTTAAAACAGTATGTTCTAAATTCTAATTTTCGTTTGATGCTCGTTTTTACAGAAAACCACTTTTTATCCTACATTTGGTGCGAAGTTCCAAATGATAATATCGGTTTTCATAACTTTTAGTCAATTTTCATGAATTTATTTCATATTCTTTTTTGTCAAAGCTTCATTTATTGTTATTTAGCTGTCTCAATAATGTTAGAGAAAGTGGTAAACTAAATGGTGCTACTAAAATTATTGCGCTGCTCGAAGAGGGTTGCAGCTAATGCTTCGTGGCTCAGAGGTTAAGTGTGAGTCGCTCGACGGTTCAAAGGACTTGGCAGCGGTATCAAGACACCGACTCCGTCAAGAGAAGTCCTGGTTCTGGAAGAAAACCATGTACCCAACCATGGGATGATCGTTTTTTTGTGAGTCGCGCATGTCGTCGCATGTGGACCTTAAGAACAACTTCGAAGAAGTAAGAAATTTGTATATTAGTCTATGGACGGTCAGGGGGAGGCTTTTCGCGACCAATATACGCAGTCATCGCCCGGCCCGCGGCCCTAAGTTACTCCGTGAGCACAGAGTTGCCAGGCTTAGGTTTGCTCGAAATTGTGAGGCATGGGCTCAAGAAGACTGGAATAGGGTATTGTTCTCTGATGCCGAGCCAGGATATCTCGGTTCGGTGAAGATCGATGTCGGCGAGTGCTACGAAGAGAAGGAGAACGCTTTTCAGAGGCTTGTTTTGAAGAAATCACACCTTATGGTAGGGGCTTTGTTATGTTTTGGGCGGGAATAGATTCAATGGATCGTACAGAGTTAGTCTTTATTGAAAACGGCTCACCGACTTGACATCGATACATAACGGAAGTTCTAATTCCTCATGCACAACCTGCATTGGCCGCTTTAGGCGAAGACTCAATTTTTATGGACGACAACGCTCGCGCCGACCGGTCTGTCGATGTGGAAGCGTACGTGCAAGAGGTCGGCAATCGTCGTTTGGATTGGCCAGCTCCAAGTCCCGACCTTAATCCTATAAGACATGTTTAGGACGTTCTGAAATGACCCGTGGGATCAGTACAAACGGCTCCGCAGACCATCAGAGAGCTGAAGAATGTGATTACTGCGGAGTGGGAACGTATTCCGCAAGCAAGTATCCGGGATATCCTCGCTAGCATACCCAGACGAATTCAAGCTGTGATTTCAGCTATAGGGGGTCACACTCGATACTAAACATTAATCTGCTTTGACTATATTGAAGAAAAAACAAACAAAAATCTTTGTTTACTTTTACTTGACGAGCATATGCACTACTATCGAGCATACACTACTAGTGAACTTCAACATTAAAACCCATAAATTTTATCCAATTTTTATGATAATACTTACCAAAACGATTATTTGCTTATTAATTTACAAAACTGTGTAGTAAAACTACCTATAATTATCAAACAAATCAATAGTAACATTTGAAATGGTTCATTGCTTAGGTGCCAGTTTTTTTGGCAAATGAGTGTATATTATAATTTCACATTGCAAGCTCTTAGAGTATTTTTAGTGTGTGATAAGACTGAACTAGCTTCGCAAAAATTTGGAAAAATAATGTCCTCACCTTACGGACAAAGAACTTGTCAGGACTCACAATCTCTGTAATATATACTTCTTCGACTGATTTCGGTTTATAATCATTGTTGCTCATGAATATCTTTGGTTTTTCCATGATTCCGGCTATGACTGGGTACTATAAACAAAAATGCAATGTAAGTAAATTATGTAACTTTGGGACTATATACAATACATATTATCATTAAAGACTGTTTCGGCTTTTTTAAAGTTAGAATTTAACGGAATTTCTTAAGATATTCTTTAATTAAACAAAAAATGGATATTAAACGTGTATTACAAAAAAATGCTGCTGCACTCAGTACCATGTCGTGAGGTACCGGCACAGGCTATGGACTTTGAATGGCTGGTATGATGATGATGATGATGATGATGATATGTACAATAATTATTAAGTAAGCCCCATGTAGTTTAGTCAGTATTTTTTACTTCACTGACGATTTAACCTGCGACTCATTGCTCACCTGCAATTTAGGATTGGGCATTTTGGCGCGTTCGTGAAAAACTAGCGCATGCGCAATGCTGACGCCGTCCTCGAATGTGGTGACGTCACACTCCAGTTGCACTGTGTAGTTAGATGTCGAGCGAATATGCCGGATGTTTATCACTGCTTGTTTGCTATAAGTTGCACATTATTAAAAAAATGTGTTTTAGTTATTACACAGTAATTAATACTCGTCTCAAGGGTGATTAGGCCTAAGTTACTACAAATCAAGTAACATAAATGTTAGATATTTGAATTCGTTCAAATTAAGGTTAAGCTATGTTCAACACAAATCATTCATCAGTGCATCTACCGATATGCGGCTGGTAAAATGCAATGTTCACCAGTCAGTCATTAAGGCTTTGATCTCAGCCGGATCTTCTGTTAAGTGCAGGTTAGTCGGAATGATAATCACTGGTAAACACTGTTTTTGTCACATGAACTTTGTTATGATTTTTATTTATGTTGATGTACCCTCATTAAAAATATATAACAGTTTTGTTTCGATCACATCCAGTTTTCTTGTGACAGCTACATATTCATTTCTGACCTCATATACGTTTCTTTGTTTACATAACTGCATTTAGTCGACTGTGTAATATTGTTGCTAAATTACATTTTATTAACATTAATTAGATCGTAAATATGCCACGAAAGAGTTTGAAAATCCCAGACAATTTTTGTTATGTGTGTGGAGAAGTAGCTTTTTCATCTCAGCGAAATTTCACATCACTAGTCATAAAGCGGAAAATTACGAAGATTTAATAAATGAACTTATGATATCATTAAAAGCTTTGGGGTGTAATATGTTCTTAAAAATACATAATATGCTGGACTCTCATCTGGATTTCTTTCCGGCAAATTTGGGTGCTGTGGGTGACGAACAAGGTGAGAGGTTCTATCAAGACATTTCCTTAATGGAGAAGCGTTGTCAAGGGAGATGGAGTCCAGGAATGCTAGTAGACTATTATTAGAGACTTAAAGGGATCTATCGGATGCCAAATATTCAAGAAAAACATAAGTGTCTATTAGATATTAGGAAATAATTCTGTAAGTGTGGCTGAATTTTGTACTTTTTTTGAAAATATATGTTTTGATGTCACAAGAAAACATGATATGCACATTTTTTTCATTGACATATTATTTTTTGGTGGCCCTAGTATATTCAAAATTTGATATAAGTTTCCATGTGACAAAAAAAAATCAAATTTGTTAACTGAGAATGTTGTGATGCAGTGCCTATCAAGCCTAAGAATATCATAACTTTGATGCAGGCCCAATAATTCAACGTACGCAGCCGATCATGCACCGCTGTGAACAAGCTGTGTACCCCTTGATGAAATTCAGACACTGGTATTCCCGAACCATTAAGCTCATTCTAACCGAATCAAACCTTAACAGAATGGAACTTAAAACATTTTCTATTTTAAGATCAATTAAAAAATACTGGTGGTCCCGGGCATGTGTACCCGTCATTTGAGACCTCAGAAGACCCACGTACCCACTCATGGACTACATGTTTCGTTTATGGCGTACACATATCAATAACCTCACACTTATATATAAAGCCGCCGTTCCTACGGTGCCTTGCGACGCTTTTAGGGATCAATACCAGTGCAAGTACCGGATACTGCAGATATTACTGATGAACCTTTAAACAAAACCTTTAAACATTTAACGATTAGTATGGCATTGACCGCATTCCACTCTCTCTTGTCCAGAGCAATCAACCTCTCACGATATAAATCTTCGTTCGAGACATATGATAAGCCGATTTGCTCTCTTTCCGAGGAGCTGCAAGGCACACTCACGTCTCAATGTACTTGCGTACATCCCCGGCCCCAGATTTGCATAAAGCTGCTGGGCACAGACACTCCAGTAGCCACTCAAGGCACTTCCAGGTATCCGGTGCTGGTACCCGAGGTCCTACAAAGTGGAGTAAACCAAACCCACCAATCAACTAAAGGCTCCTCGAACTCATAAGACCCGAACCCTTGTGTCCCGTGGAGATGTTTTGTTTATTGCAATCACTCATCGCCAACCTTACGCTTATATTCAATTAATTTTACTTTTAACGACTCGATAACACCGGTCAAAATAAAATGAACTTTTTAAATTTGTTATAATACACTCATTTGCCAAAAAAACAGGCACCTAAGCAACCATTGCAAATATTACTTTACTACGTTTGTTTGATAACAATAGGTAGTTTTACTTTCACAATTTTGTAAAATAATAAGCAAACAATCGTTTTCGTCAGTATTATCATAAAATTTTGATAAAATGTATGGGTATTAATGCTAAAGTTTACTAGTAGTGTATGCTCGCTAGTAGTGCATATACACGCGAAGTAAAAGTTAACAAAGATTTTTGTATGATTTTTCTTTAATAAAGTAAAAGCAGATGTATAGTATCGAGTGTGATCCCCTCTAGCTGAAATCACAGCTTGAATTCGTCTGAGTATGCTAGCGAGGATATCCTGGATACTTGCTTGCGGAATACGTTCCCACTTCGTGGTAATAACATTCTTCAGCTCTCTGATGGTCAGCGGAGTCGGTTGTACTGATCTCACGCGTCGTTTCAGAACGTCCCAGACATGCTGTATAGGGTCGGGACTTCGAGCTTGCCAATTCAAACGACGACTGCCGACCTCTTGCACATACGCTTCCACATCGCCAGACCGGTGGGCGCGAGCGTTGTCGTCCATAAAAATTGAGTCTTCGCGTAAAGCGGCCAATGCGGGTTGTGCATGAGGAATTAGAACTTCCGTTATGTATCGATGTCAAGTCGGTGAGCCGTTTTCAATAAAGACTAACTCTGTACGATCCATTGAATCTATTCCCGCCCAAAACATAACAAAGCCCCTACCATAAGGTGTGATTTCTTCAAAACAAGCCTCTGAAAAGCGTTCTCCTTGTCTTCGTAGCACTCGCCGACATCAACCCTATTCCAGTCTTCTTGAGTCCATGACTCACAATTTCGAGCAAACCTAAGCCTGGCAACTCTGTGCTCACGGAGTAACTTAGGGCCGCGGGCCGGGCGATGACTGCGTATATTGGTCGCGAAAAGCTTCCTCCTGACCATCCATAGACTAATATACAAATTTCTTACTTCTTCGAAGTTGTTCTTAAGGTCCACATGCGAAGACATGCGCGACTCGCGACTCACAAAAAAACGATCATCCCATGGTTGGGTACATGGTTTTCTTCCAGAACCAGGCCTTCTCTCGACGGAACCGGTGTCTTGATACCGCTGCCAAGTCCTTTGAACCGTCGAGCGACTCACACTTAACCTCTGAGCCACGAAGCATTAGCTGCAACCCTCTTCGAGCAGCGCAATAATTTTAGTAGCACCATTTAGTTTACCACTTTCTCTAAAATTATTGAGACAGCTAAACAGCAATAAATGAAGCTTTGACAAAAAAGAATATGAAATAAATTCATGAAAATTGACTAAAAGTTATGAAAACCGATATTATCATTTGGAACTTCGCACCAAATGTAGGATAAAAAATGGTTTTCTGTAAAAACGAGCATCAAACGAAAATTAGAATTTAGAACATACTGTTTTAAACACCACGGCATTTTTAAAACCGGCCAGTAACATGTACATATGATTGAAATCATTTTGGTACCGTATTTTGTTAAGGAAGAATTAAAATCAAAACCACCCGTTTTTTTTTGCAAATGAGTGTATAAGAAACTTCACGTTGCCCCAATAATAAAATTAATTGAATCGGTCCAGCCGTGACGAAGGGAAATAGGGAATATTTTTATATAGTAAGATTTGATATTTTATTCTATATGAAACTTTCACTACTATAAAGCTACACCTTCACGGAGACACACTACATTATAGATAGATTAGGTAAAACTTACTTGTCGATAATATTTTGAATGAAAATAGCATCATCGCTCGTCCATGAGCCTGTCTTTGGCACGCAGTTTGCCAGAGAGCAGTTGATTGCGAGCGGGTATGGTGATTGTAGTCGTGCAGGCGAGAGTAGACGCAATCTACGTGAACGTTGAATAAATAAATTTACAACACATTTTATACATTGATCTGACTCCGAGATAAGTCGCTTGGTGTACTTGTGACCGTCACATCAGAAAGCAGTGGAATCACAAATACAATACTACACAGAACAAATATTCAGATCATATAAATATTTGTCCTGGATGGGGATCGAACCACAAACTTTGGCGCACAAGATAGGGACACAATAGAATGCGCCATCAAGTCCGTCGTTATTCTCATTTAATAAACGACAGTATAGAGTAATAGTAAATCAAACTTTAATCAATAGGCGAAATGGTATTTTTATTTCCTGGAAATAATATCGCTTTATACAAAGAAAAATAAATATAAATTTTAAACTATAAATATTCTTACCAAAACTTGCTAAACACCGACAGACACCATTATTATGTATAATAATAAAAACATGTAATAGAAACGCAAAATAGTCAAACGTACGAGTGCAGTGCATTGAACTTTATATTTTTCTAAACTTAATAATGATCTTTCATTTAAATTATTATTGGTATATAGTGCCAAATTGTAACAACACAACATTAATGTCTCCAGAAGAGTTATTTATCAGAGTTTCAAACGACATTAATTTGAGAAATATTTGGATAGAAGAACTATCGGGAATCCGTCTTCCATTGTAAATAATAACGTATTAAATATGCAAATATATAACGAGCCACAGCCAATTCTAATTAAAGAGATCAAACTTTCTCTGTTGTTACCCGTTTGTTGCTACTTATGCACTCACGTAAAAAGTAAGGCGGCCGGCGTTTTCAGTCACGTGATTGATATACAGATAATGAAATGACAATTTTATTTTGGAAATTATAAATATACCGTATATTTATATAACAAAATCGTGTTATATGTACTCGTATTTCTTATGGGAGTGTATATAAATGAACTTTCATAAATTTAATTTTGATAGATGGAAATACCCTATTGCAATCCTCTTTATGTCGTATTCTTGCTCCCGTTCAAGTCTCTACGTCTTACTTACTTGTCTATAGTCACAACTTCAGTACTGCCGAAGTCGACGCAAAACACGTGGAACAGTAGCTTGTCTTTGTGCCTTCGGTCGATGGAGATCACGCGGCACCGCTGCCACATGTTGTCGGCTGTGTTGAATACCAGGAACACTTTGCCTGCGGGACACGTGGTATAAATAAGCAAGATTTCACACATGCTTTTGAGCGTCAGTCCCATAGACTACTTTTTCTGATATGTGTAATACAATTTTTTTCTGCAGGTATAAATTTTCACTGAATTATTAGCTTTATTCGTGATTGGAATACGAACATAATTGAAGTATGAAATAGCGGTTCTTGCATAACCTCTTACGGTGAAAACGTTACTTATAAGTTAAATAATAATAATTTTGAAGTTACATAGCGACTTCTCGGTTTGTATTAAATGCAGTGTTAAAGTTTTAAGTCATGTTTTAAATTGGATCAAACTGCACACAGCTTAAAATCGATTCAGTAGTCTAATAGTGCATCGGGGACAAATAAAGTAACTCGAAATTTTTATTTATAAAAAATAATACATAGTTTATATTACAATTTCATTACACATTTTGACCATCGTTTCTTAATGCCTGTACAGAAAAAGATCAGCTTAATCTTCCAATTAACTCAAATATCCTTATTTCGCTAGTGATAATTTCCACCTGTTGCTTTTAATACCGACCAGGATATTAGTTACATTATTTAAACCTTGTTCTGAAACTCGCGTAATTTAAAATCTAAGAGTAGCTCAAAGTATTTTACCACTAAGTATAATAAATCTTTCGTCATATATCCTATCCATCGCCATTTAAGTTGTCTTATATAAATGTCTTTCACTTTTGTTGTGTAACAAAAGTGAAAGACATTATATAAATCAAAATAGACACAGATTTTACCAGAATGGCAACCACGAGAAAAGAAAAAGGGGTAGACAAGTAAGAAGATGATCAGATGACACTAAAAAGATTGGAGGAGCAACATGGACTAGACAAGCGAAGGATAGAATGAATGGAAGCAGCTAGAAGGACTTGTTTGACAAGACACACTGAGCAACAAACCAGGGAGCCCGATGTGTAATTTATATAGTTAACATGTACATATGTTTAGTATACAGCAATAAAGGTTTATTATTATTGAAACCATAAGAAACGTATCTAACGTAAGTAAACTACTCAAAACAAAATAGGGCCCACCATGATTATGTGCTATAATTCCTATATGTTAACAAATTTAATAGATTTATACGATTACTTTAGGTTTATCTAGGGTTTCATTAATTAAGTGAACACAGAATAACGTTTCTATTGTTTAATTTGATTACGTTACACGAAAATACACAAAGAATAAAGTATCCATTAGACTATTCATTTCAAAATCAATGTTTTTCTTTTTAAATTAACTCGTCAGAAATTAGTCTTTAGTATCGAGTAGGACTTCCTCTACTCCGTATGCACTCTCTGAGCCTATCTGGAACACTCGATCAAATGAGTGATGTTGTTCGTCAGGTATTCGTTCCCAACAAAGTTTTAGGGCGTTTATAAGGTCCTGTTGACTGTTGACGTGGGTGTGGGTTTCTTTGAGACTTCTTTTCAAATGATCCCATAGATGCTCAATTGGGTTGAGATCGGGACTTATCGCTGGCCAAGGCAAAATTGAAATATCGGCATCACATCGGTTTGATCACTAATAACTGTCCCAGTGGATTGCCTTAGTCGAAATTCCAAGGTCCGGGCGGTTATTGTGCGGTCCCAAAGCGCTGTTAATCGGATGTAGCGGTCATCATGTGCAGTTGTGGCACGAATTCTCCCTGATCCAGATCTTCTAGCCACACTACCTGTCTCCTGGAATCGTTGCCATACGTTTCGTATAGCTCGTCGTGAAACACAAAGGTGAATAGCAACGGATCTTTGCCAATCTCCCTTTTGAAGCAAAACCACCGCCTTTGTCGCACTTTCCACATCCATGTGGCGACGAAAACATGACATCGTAATCAGGAATAATGCCGAAACACAACAACAAATCTTTATTCAAAGTACTGCTCTCAAACCAAGACTGAGAATACAAACAAGAAAAAAATAACAAGAAATGTGTTATTTAAGCATTTCGCTTTTTCTATGTATCGACTTAGAGCAATAAAAAAGTTATTTTTTTTTAAATCACTATGAACTCATAAACATAAGTGTTAGAAGTTGTAGTACTTAGTTTTCCCAACAATAAGTGTACGAGTTATTTATAAACAAGATAAGAGACAGTTGCGGTGGGCCCTATTTTGTTTTAAGTAGTTTACCTATATATAGTGATAGATGTGATATAATAATTATTTTTTATCTTATAATTCATTTACTGAATGCGGAACTATTTAGCAATTTTAATAAATATAGGTATATATATATACGAATATAAGCGATATCAAGAGCTAGGTACTGGTATCAAGTTATGTCACACTAGTGGCAGTTTGTGGTTGTAGATTAGCTTAGGATGGCCTAAGCTTAAGGCCTAGGCCTAACTGTAGGCTACTTTGAGAGTAGTCTTTGTTAAAAGTAAAGGTACGAAAGTCCACGCCATCGAAATCGCGTTCGGTCTAGTTAAAAAAATGGACTAATTTCATTAAATAATGAATTCATACCTTCAGCCACGTGCTTTACAGATGGCTTCGGGATCGATGTGGCATTACGGAACTCTCTTATCATATCCTTGACCAGTTTTTGATGGCAGGACCGTTGTACAAAGAAATTGTGCGGGTCGATTATATGTGATATAAAAATTAACTCCTGCGAACCTGAAATAAAAAAAAACATATGCAGTGGAGATTTTGACATCAGGACGATGAGAGATGAAGATGAAAATGCAGAATATATATATATTTTTTAAATACCTTCCTGAAGTTGTTTGGGATGTTGACTTTCTTCAAAGGGTGGAACAGGCTGAACCACCGGTCTTTGATATAGAGTTTCACCTGAAAATAAATAGTACAATACAGTATTCGTATTTTATTTGTTCACGCTTGCCCAGTTACTCGAATATGAGTTTATTATATAAGTCACGTCTATTGTGTCTGGAATACGTAAAAAAATCTTAATCATCATATTATCCAGGCGTCCACTACTGAACATAGGCCTTTCCAACATATTCCTCGGTTACAATGTCTGTTAGATATAGTGTTTAACATTTTTGGGAATTTTTGATTATTACTTCCCGGTGGAAGATGTGTAGTGGTAATAACCTAGTGTTGTAGTTATAATGAACACTGATGCCAGTTGAGATATTGCTGCTCACCTCTGTTATGTTGCTATAGTATTTTGGATAGAAATACCGCCATCTATGGTATCCTATCAGGCAACCAGGTAACATAAAAGATGTTACCTGGTTGCCTGACTGGATAATATATAAGGTTATAAGGCGAGATAGTATTCTACTGATGTGGTGCCCCAAGGTTTAAATAATGTTTGCAAATTTAATACGATTTCGTGACTCTCATATCACATTCAGATATCAGGGCCATAGAGTATTTGAGTTCCTATCTTACTTTTAATTTAAGCTTCCAGGTGTTTGCGTACAGCCATCGCGCAATACCTAGGGGGAGAGGCAGTCACACTGTCACTGGAAGCTCTCTTGACAAACAATTTAAATATGCTTTTACCTTCTTACCTTGAGTATAGTTCCTATAGGACTGATCACTGTCACAAGAGTTGATCGAAGACACCGATCCACTTTTGATCCGATACTTCGGTGCATTTTTGTAAAATCCCGCTGTAGTGTTAGCTGTAACTTTCGATTCAATATTTGGATTTGTTTTGTTTTGTTGTCTTACATCTAAAACAAAAGTGCTAAATAATGAGGTGGAAATGAAGTGACGGTTGTCAATTCTATATGTGTGCAATCACACAAGTATTTTCATGTACATGTCTGAGAATATATCAACTAAAATGATTACTTGGTGTGTATTGTTAGCGTAAATTAAATATTAACCTTTTGGCAGTTGCGGTGGGTATACAGGGGCAGTAGGAGGCGGCGGTATCTCAACGTCCCCTAGCTCAGATGTAGAACACAGTTTGTATACAAATTTTGCATTTCCTTCCAAGTGAATGTAGTCTGTGATTAAGGCGCACAAATCTTCGTTTACCGCGACCCTTTAGTAAATAACAAGAAATTATCATTATAGGAGTTGTAATGTGATAAAATAACGAAATCAAGGTTTTTACTTAAAAGTGATTAAGTACTTAGGTAGGTTTTGATTTGTTTCATTTTTATTCAAATGCCAGGGAGTGTCAATAATTTCATTAACCTTCTCTAAAAGTCCTGCAAGATTGATCTGGAATAAAAGCAAAATAATTGTATAAGATGTTAAAAATAAAAACAAGAATCAAATTGAGAAAGCAATTCACCTGTTTCAATTTGTTGGGATTAGATATCAGGTTTATAGTATTTAACACTGTTTTAGATTTTTTTATGGCTGCTGCCACATCAGTCTTAGCCTTACACAGTGAGTCCTTTTCTGAAGACTTAAGTTTTGTTATAATGCTCGTAACTTCTTGCTTGTGTTTCTGTATTTGAGCAGTTAGTTTGGAGAAATGTTGTTCAATATTAGCCATCAGGACTGTGAGATCATTAGGTGATCCAGTGTTATTATTAATATTGTGAAGTAAATTACCAATATCCTGTAAATGATAAGGGCAAGTAATTAATTATAAGGTACTAATAACATTTGCAGTACGGTGGATAAGTAATTATAAAAATAAGCAGATTTAATTTTAATCCTCACAAAAAGAAAAAACTAAGATTCATAACTAAAGGTTTTTTACTGATTGTTCACACTGAAAAAGAATCAGTTTTTTGTTAGCACTAAGATGTTCTTTATTAATCTTAATTTAACAAATTTTTGCAACTAATTGATTTTGTAGTTATGGTGACCAAATAATTCATGATGTGTACATATAGAATAACATAATATTGTATGTATTTATGAATGTAATAATATTAAGCACACAAGTCTTACACCATACAGAATAAAACATAGAAGATGATACTTATAACCCAAAATCTTACTAGTTTATGAAAACTATTTCCATTACTTACAACTGCAGTTTTTGTGAGTCTTTTGTAAGTTTCATCAACTTTTGGAGAGACTTCATGCAATTCTTCTATGAAATTTGCATTCTGAAAGACAGTAGCAGCATTAATTTCGTTTTGCAAAATGTATAAATTATATTGATTTAAAACTGATACATACCGCTTCTTGCATTGATAAAACATTATGGTTTTTGCAAGACTTCTCACCTCCAACCATCATACAATCCATACAAACTGCTTTTATACAATCTTTGCAGTAGTAATCTAAAGTTTTGAGTTTATGTACCTTGCATAGATTTTGATCAGTCAGTGGGGCTACAAGAATAAGATTTAAATGAATAAATATATATATACTGTAGGAAATGTATTATGTATAACCATATAAAAATTGTATTTGTCTGAAATTTCAGATTATTTTGGGCTATGTAAACCAAACTCAAAAGAGGAAAACAATATAAATGTTCTCAGCAATAACATCTATATTATTGGTCATGAATCATGAACCAAATTACACTTTCAGTTTAACCAGTGCTTTAAACCACTAAAGCAATACTTTTTTTGCAATGAATGTTGTGTGATGCTTGAAACAATGATATTAATAACATATAATTTTGTACATAATGGAAAGTAGATCTTACCGATGTTCACTAACACATGGTTTTTGAATATGATGAAATTTTTGTGGGTCTTATTAAAGCATGTGTCACATAAAACTATGGCGCATTGTTGGCACATCTTTGTACAAACATTGTGACACTCCAAGCATTTTCCTGTAGAACAAAAATCAAGATGTACACAATACATTATAGATAGATAGATGGCAAACAATACATTAGAAACAAAACCTTGTTAAATAAATACCTTGGGTATTGTCAATGCTTTTAAGTAAGCCTTCTAAGTCTATGTAGTAATCTTCTTCCAAGCTAGTCTTCTTCTGGTTGGATTCCTGTACCATTAATTATTTTAGTTATTGTTAAGTTTAAAGTATTGTTAACATTTCATGATCAAAGTTAAATTTTAACAAGCATGCATAAGTTATACTTAGACACATGAATGAGAATTTATTATGCTTTAGATTCTTACTTCAAAGAACTCAAGAGTAAGTTCACCCAGCATATAAATGTTAACGGGAAATAGCTCATAGAGCTTAATTTTTTGTTGAGTAAGCAAGTTTACATCGTTTGCATTCACTTCCATATCACGGTGGCACACTTTGCATTCTATCGGTTCCAAAAACTTCACTATGTTTTTGATACAATTTTCGCACATAGTATGACCACATGCCAGTAGCAATGGTATGTTTCCTCTCTGTTTTAGTGTCAGCGCTAAAACAAGATGTAATCCATATTGGTCTATATTTACAAGGAGTTGATATACACTAATGGCAATACAAATATTATTAAAATTTACCGATGTGATTGTAATGATTTAGCACAAACGTTCACATATTAAAAAAAAGAGTCAATTAACCAGTAAATTTTAAATTACGACAATCCGACAATCAATTTTGCAAATACCTCTGTTAATAATTTCAATTTTATTAATACAATATACATAGTTTATACGCTGAGTATTTTTAAGATTACTTATGTAATTATTATGCTTAGTAAGTATTAAATTCAGTAATAATTATTTGATAACCAGGCATCAATATATATGTATATTTATCGATCTTACTTGAGGTATAATAAAATGCATAAATCATAATATTTGGAAATACGTAACTTATAATGTACTTACATTTTAACTGATAGAATTGGCTGCAATTTGGGCAGCATTTTTTTATGTTTGTTTCCATGACATGGACTTGTATTTAGGAAGAGTTTTAGCTTAATTAATTAAATATCTAGCCAACAATATCATATAGCCGCAGACCCACTATCGACAAAAGCATTAAACAACATCACTGACTTCACCGGAACTCACTGGCTTGTCTATGCATGTTTTGATTAGTACAAACTGTCATCGACAAAACCCTATATGTTTTTAATGGCTAATATTAAGTCTATGCAACATTATTATAAAATTGATGTAAATTGTTTGTCTAATTTTTTAATTACTTTGTTTTTCTCGAAAAATATTTATTATATTGACATTGATATAATATTGACGTTTCAAATTCGTAAGTATTATAATGCTTACGATAATTTGCAACTTAAAACATATGGAGAAGGTCAAGGGACATGGGAAGAGGCATGTGAGCGTGAAGGAGGCTATCAGCTCCAGTAATTGCCCTTCAAGTGTTTTGGTGCGTCTCCTCCGGAATAAGAAAAATATGTTCAAGAGCCCTGCTGTGTGCAATGTTCGAACTAAGGGTATTCGTGCTATAGCGTGTTAGCCCTTTTTTTAACCGTCGGTTTCTTAAACACTTTTTGTTACTTTTTAAGCTTCGTAATTATTTGATAAATCGTGTATGGTTGGTACGGCCTTGTCTAGGCCTACACCGGTGTCCGAGTTCTCATGGACACAAAAAGGGAAATTTCAAAGCCAGTGAAGCACAGTTAACCTTTGAGGAAGACTGGAGATAACGCTCCTTGAAGCCGAGGTCGTTTTCTTGTCTCAGGTATTGAAGTAAGCGTATCCTCGTTAATAGCCTTTATGGACGTATATAAATGACCATATCGAATGGTAACAACATAGTAACGGTCATAAAGCAAAGAAGAAAGCAACACAAATGTAATAGATTTATGTTGCTTTCTTCTTTGCTTTTTTGCGGTCACCTTGAAAAAGAATTTTTAGAGAATTGTAAGTGGCAGGTAAGGCAGCGAGCGATGTGCCAATAACAATCGGGTAGGTATTTGCTGCCCTAGAAGACTGCGTTACCATCTTAAACCATTAGAAGTCAGCGTTCTCATTTGAGTAGGATGCAAATTATTTAGTGTAAATCACAGAGTATCTATTCAAGCTGACTTCAATATAAGATTGCTAATGTAAATTGATAATACGCGGGTAGTGCGCTTTTTTTTTGTAGAAAGTGCCAGTCGAGTTTGTAGGTATCATATTGAAGAACTGAAGGACCTGAAAATATTACAAAACCTACAAATATTCGAAAAAAATACTGACGATTGATATGTAATATCAAACTGTACGCATGTCAAAACAATAGACATGAATTTCAACTAGATTCCTTTGATTTCAAAAATAATTTTGGGGTTTTGATATTTTCTGGTCTTTCGGTGTAGAGACATAGGAGTAGATTTGGTCGGCAAAGCCATGTGGAGGCATAGGTTTCGTGACTTAAAAAAAGACACCTTCATCTTGTAGATAATATCTTACAACAACGATAAAATATTCAAGGTTCGACCGTTGGCAGATAAACCAATGCAGAAGTTTGCACAGTAGGGAGTGTTGTACTGTATTTCTGTTGATGAATCTATGGTGAAATACTACGGGCACCATCCCGCCAAACGATTTATTCGAGTGAAGCCAGTACGTTTCGGATATGAAAACTCAGCAGCGGCCAGTTCCATAGGCTATCATGCTACGGGAATAATAAGAAAAAATAGGACTAAGAAATGTCCACTGACGAGCACAGAAGAGATGAAACGAACAGCAAGAACGTGCCTCTTTTGACTCTCATTTGACTAGAATGGTTAAATTTGATTGGTGAGATGGAAAGATAATAGTGTGTTTAACATGGCAACTAATTACGACACCGTTGAACTTCTATGAACTGTGAAATGGTGGTGTCCAATTAAAAAATAGAAGATAGATGTGGCGATACCACATCTGTATCAAACCTACAATATTAATATGGGAGATGTGGAGATGAACTTGATCAGTCTGTTGCATTATACAGAATTGCTGTTTATGGTAAGAAGTGGTGGTGGGTGTTGTTTACGTACATGTTAGACATGGCTATTGCTAATGCTTGGCGTTAAATAGTCCTATGGATCAATAGATGCTTCGCCGTCATAACGCACGATATTACATTCAAGGTGAACAAAGGAAACCGCGCCCGGCTGCATCAGTTATCGAAGGCCTACCTCAAGATGGAGTTGGACAACTTCCCTCTCAAAATTGAAAAATTGCTGCGATGTGTTCTATGTCACTTAAGAGTACGTTAGCAATGTAAAAAGTGCCTCAGGAATTGAAAAATCATGCTTTGAAAAGTTTCATACTTAAGCGGTCAGTGTACACAATTGAGTACACCCTTATATTTTCCTGAAAAACATTATTTATTTTCCTATTTTTTTTTGCAGTTTCTATTTCTATGTTCTTGTTTTAGTACGAAAATACACAAAATTTAAAAAACTTATTTGTTCTGTACAACATCATACGTTCATATAACATATCTGTAAATATTTTTTAAAAGGAATACAAGAACTCTGATCGAGAGGCACACATAAAGTGACCGATCAACTTATACAAATCTGTCTAAAGTACCTATATATAATTTTACATACGTAGTCCCACTGCGACCCCGCAATTCCTACGTAGGGCTGTTAATGAACGGCATCGCCTATCCCTGTGGCGCTTAAATTGATTTTGAGAGCTTTTGGTTTGTCCAAAGATATATAGTTCAAAATTAGTTTTATCAAACAGTATAGGTCGCCTACAGGTCGTACCTTGACGTTAGAATAACTATAGGTACCTACTCCTTAATTTTGTCTTAATTGTTTATCGTTGAAAACATAACATACATCTCTCTCACTCACACTTACTACAACTTGTTAGAATATATAAAAAATAACATACCTATGTATACTTTTTAATTATATTTTCATTTATTTACTATCTATTACGCTAACCAGCGTTTGATGACTATGTGCACCGACCGTAAAAATATTGAATAACTCCAATATTGGGTTTCTATTTAACAAATATAGGTACTCTAAGCAAACCAAACTTTCAAAATATCCGGGGCCAGTGAAAAGACGCGAGGGATCACGTCTTTGTATAGTAAAATAATTGCTAGGGACAATAGAGGTCAGGCGGCAGCGTCACCTCCAAGTTAAGAGGCTTCAAGTGTGGCTCGAGTGAACATTGCGCGCTCGGCTGTCCCCGAAAGCGCACGCAAGTAACGTGGAGTTACGTAACCAGTATACCCCGCGACCGGCACGGCTACTTGTCAACTAAAGTCATAAACCACAATTACGAAATTCGTCAATCCTTTTCTGAGACCTTCATACGTTTTCAATGCCGGCTCGAGCCTCATTGTGACACGATCGAGCTGTATGTGTGTTATGGTGATTGAATTTGAATGTAACGGTATCGAGTCTTCAAGATGAACCGGCCTGGAACTTTAAGGGTGCTGTTTACATCAACGCTTCTGGCGCTATTGTCAGTTGCAGGTAAGTTGATTTGTTTTGATGACAACATCTATTGTGGATATCTGGTTGGACAAGCACTTTTACTAAAACGTATTATTAATGATAAAAATAATACTTGGATCTCAAATTACAGGGCGAATTTATACATAAGGAACGATTATAAAATAAAAATATGATTATTTATCATACTAAAATTATTGTTTTATAAGGCCATAACCAAAGGTCATGTTCAACCCCTATCCAGAAAAAATATTTACTTATATATTTTTTATTTTTTATTTAATAGGTTTGGGTGTGCAGAACTTGATTTCAAGAAAACTATAGATATTATTTATTAGTATAAAGCTCGCATGTTTCCGGGAACAAGTTAATTTTTTTTCTAACAAATATAATCTATAATATAAAATTTTACATTTTTCAATGCAAAAATAATTTCAGTAATCTAAATATGCATTAATGTTTTAGTTGATAAGTTTATTCAATTGTTCCATATACTTGTTTACCAACGAGTAACATCCTGCGGAGAGGATCTGAGCCTACGATGTATTCCTTTACAAATGTTTTCATTCCCTATTATTTAACACCCAGGACGTTCGTGGTTTTGCATCAATAAATAGTTACAGCATAAGCAATGCTAGATTCTGGTTTATACTTCGTGAATTTCTAGTGCGTATGACAATTATTGTTTCTCATAACTTTAAACATTTTTAATGAAGCTACTAAAATTATTTCTTCACATAGTTCGCTCAGTACCTAAATGAAAGCTTATCAAGTAGAATCGGACATAAAGTCAAATAGATAAAGAGTTTTTTTATACTATAATATATTAAATGAAATTTCACAAAGATGAAACAATTTTATAAAGAATAAAAACAATCAATATATTATTTTTGTTATGTAAGCGTTTAGGTGGCGGCATATATTTACTCTGAAAAACAAATCAAGCCTTAAAAAAGGTATATATGTCTTTATCATAAATAAGTCACCTTTATGTTATTATTATTTATTTATTTTATTATTAAATAAATAATAATAATTTTATTTACTAAATAGCATTAAAATAGAATTTAATTAATTCTAGGTGCATCTACAAATTGCATCTGTTAAATATGCAGATATCAATAATTAGGCTATGTTTATTTTAAATCAGAACTGCAATTAAAACACTGTTGTAATTAGAGCTGGAAATGTGCCAGATAAGTAGTTATTTAATTAGCAGTCATCATAACAGTATTTATTGTATTACTATCATACGATAATTACAGTATCAATTGTAAGTAGTAAGTGCATTTAATGGCATTTACTTAGTTTATAATACTTCCTGATATTTTACGTAACAATTTGGGTTTGTGAATGAACATAAAGTAAATTCGTCTAAAAAAATATTAACTTACATTTATAAAAAATATTTTTGTTTTTATACTGTATACAACATAATGTAAATTGTGAAAGCGAGTTGGCAGCACCTGCCTATGCCATTTCAAAGGTTCAAAGTTTATACAATGATGATATTAACCAAATTGACACTTCCTTCAGGATCAGAAGAGGGCGGCCGCGTCAAACGATTGCGTGCCGATGAAGGCACTGTAGCAAGGGAACCTGCGCAAGCACTAGACGCTCCGGAGCCTGAGCCCGCTGCTGCACCTGCGCCCCCCGCATTCCTTAGTCCGTCTGTCAAGGAGTACCTAGAGCTCGGCATGGCTATACCTGGTAAGAATTATTTATGACCCTCACAAATTGGAGTATTAGTACGCTTATATATTTGTCGGTTAGACTTAGTATATATACTTTTTAGTTAAGTTTGAAACTAGAGGTACCTAATAGAAGATTTTAATAGTTTATGTTTTCGTCCGAAAGAACAAACAATATTTGTGTTCACAAAATTCACTAACATTTATAGCTGGTAGGAACAGGTAACTCATGCATTTGGGTTTTTTTTCATATCAAATAAAAAGATCAAAATAATTTTTAATGCGGTTAAAACGTCCTCTTTCTTCTTGGTGTTGAAAAAAATGATACTTACATTCGATTATCTTGAAGTAAATTGTTTAAAAGTTAAGTTTAAAAAAATCTATAGTATGGGGTCGATTAATCAAGCAATTACCAGCATCTGCACAGGTATTGTAATTCTAAAGATATTTGATTTACGCTTAGTATGTAATTATACTTATTTCGTAATAAAATTGCAAATATATAAATATTAATTTAGAGTCCTTCCTATTTAATCACTGGTATGCAAATCATTAGATTCCAGAGGGCTTAAAATTATATAATGATTTAAATAATGGATTACTTTAGTAATTCATAAGAATTAAGGGCATATAATTATTTTTTCTTATAAAATACTGTATATATTAAGTATATGTTAACACAAGGTGCATAATTATAGTCACTAGAGAAAACGGTACTTTCATAATGTTACTTCCTTATTTTTTGCGGAAAAACAAGAGCTCTTACAATTATATAACCTCAGATCACGTCGTAGTTTCCACTTTTTTTAAATAATATATTTTAATAATTTATGTTTTTGTGTAGAAAATTGCTATCTTATTTTTGTATAAAGAAGAAGGAAAATAGCAAGTCAAATATTATTTTCTATCCTAAGCTCATAAGTAGTTTAATGGATACCATAACCTATGAGCTTTTATGTCGTAATATATGGAATGAACATGACTCATGTTCAAGATGTTGATATTGTTAAATGGTTCCACTAAAATTCTATTTCCAATTAAATATTTACCAAAACACACTGCGTAAACAAATGCTAAAACTACTTGTAATTAATGTTTTGATACACAATTACAAACAACTTTAATACATCTTATTATAAAGTATTAATGACTCTAATTGATACGTTTGGAAAGCGTAAAAGGTATACGGAAATAAATACAATCTTGTCTGCAAAAGATAATAATACATCATGTTAACATTTGTCGCTATTGTAATAAAACTGTATAGTGTGACTATCAGGAAGGACGTTATTTAAATGCCATTGTATCTGAGGGAATGTATGTGGTTTTAAAAATATATTAACATACAATAATAAACGTAAATATACAGCTATAAAATGCATTATTTTGTGTATTTGGGTTATTAGAAATCATTCTGATTGCAACGATGAATTGTAATGCTTTCTTTAATTTCCCTAACAATTTATTTAATTAGGGTTTAGGTGTAATCATAGTTACTTATATAAATGGGCGTTAGTGTAATTGCTGACTGCTCAGTTATTTTTATATATAGTTATTTAGTTTCCCCGTCAAACTAACGTAGCAGAATAATATCTACGTCTGCACCAGGTATCGTGAGAGAACTGTGGAACTCAGGTATCTTCGTAGCTTAATGTAATAGGACGCAGATACGACGTAGACGGCAGTACAACTGCCCAGCGCGGCAACTATTAGGCAAAACCATGAAATGATAATAAATCACTACGCGAGGCTTATGTCCCAAAGTGGACGTCATGCGGTTGGTATGATGATGATGATACATACTCAACTAACTTAACATATACTTTACTTATTTTAGTATCGCTATACTCATAGCACTGGAAGTTGACGGACATAGCGTGTTAACTTGAATGTTAAATCACCATGTACAAATTAAATTTTCTTGCAAACTCGCATTCACCCACGGAATTGAAGAAAAGGTATTTACGTAATTGTTTTTTAAAATGTTCGTCGAAAATAATGAATAGTGAAGTTTGATTCGATTGTCGAACTTAAATAGTCAAGGTGACTCTATGGTGGGCACGAACAGCCTCGTACTCTCGCTTTGTCTTATTTAGATTAGCTCTTAATTGTGCCAACAATCGTGCATTATGAGCAAGGTTGCGAACCGCTCGTGAGCATATGCTTAAAATTTATTTCTGGCTAATTTATGATTTTTTATTATTCGAAATCATTATAATCAAGAATAGTTTTAAAAGGTAGCGCATATAGGAGTTATTTAAATGAACGTTATTTAAATTATTCTCATTAACTTTTATTTTTGTATAAGTGTGCTATAAATCCTTATATTCTTTAAACACACAGCAACAGATCAACCTATCCAAATCTCTAAAAACTGCATTGGACATTCGTCTGTAAGTGCGAGACGTTGAGTTCAAAATTGATTGTAAAAATTTGACAGATTTGGGTAGGTTGATCTGTTGCTAACCGTACATACCTTCATTTCATAGCCACTTCATAAACTAGGCTATACTAAATTCTATATTTAATACTTCGTCAATTATTTGGGATGATGCTATGCCCTAGTTCACCCACACAAACCGAGTTACGAATTGGAATGGAACTGTAAAAACTAGATACCTACGTAACATACTCATAATATTTAGAGACAGTGCAATCGTTGTAAGGCATTAAAGTAGTGAGGAGGTTTACTAAAATGGTGTAAAAAGTAATCTTCAGAAATTGTTAATTTATTGAATAAGCCTGCTTTATTAAAATTATTAGACAAACCTGCTAAATATATGTAAGTCGAAAAAAATTAAATCTTATCTTTCTTTAGTTACTGGACCGGTAATATAGATTACTCTAATCAAACGTGTATAAATATTGCTTTTTTATATTATTGCCATGTACATATACATATTTGTCTATAAGAAATTCGCATATTGTCATTATTTGGCTATGTGCATATTTTGCGTTGATATTTTTTACGCCTGAACGTATAATTAAGTATGTTACTTTCAATTGCTTCTAACTCAATGATCACAAAAAATAAAGCAAACTCGTGTTGCACAGTTACGCACAGTATAAGTAAGTAGTAGTAGTCTAAAATAGATAGGTAGTTAAATACTGTAATATAGGTCTTTAACGTTATATTCAGCATTGGGTGTCGACAATGCTCGGCTTCGTGCATAATTTAGCACACTTGTGTGCATCGGAGCGATTAAGAAATCGGTGGTATATTTGCCAATGCCTGTATATTGTCTCTGATAACTGTGAAATGGGTCACTTGTCTATGCTCTCACTTGTATATATATATAATGCAGTATATAATCTATTTTTTCTTTTAAACATAAAGTTTTCGTTTAAACTTTAACTTGTCGTGGCATCCATTCAATCCCGTCAAAATATGGTGCCGCCGTTTTCGAGATTTACCCGAAACAGTTTTCACTTCTTGTCAAAATTTTAAACAAGGGCGACCTTTGGCGCTATAATTTAAGAAGTAATAATGGCTGAAATCCAAATAGTGTCAAGAAATAAAATCAGAAGAAAATATAAAAATCACAATTAATTAAAAAACATGCGCGTCGTATTTTATTACTTAGACATTCTATTTCATATATCTGTTTATTGCTATTTAAATACAAGAAAACAGACGTTTTATTTTTTCAATATGACACTAATTATTGATAAACTTGGCCCAGTGTGCGAAATATTATAAACATTTATTAGTTAACTATGGAAATGTTAATATACATCTCGCTCGTCTTATCACCACGGCTTGTCCTTACTAGACAAGAATGTATTAATAAATTACATAATCAACAAATAAATAAATAAAAAACACGTTAGTATTCGTTCAAAACATTACCTACAATATTGACTCAATGAACACTAAAGTGGAGTAAAGTAGATTAATTATTCAAGCAATAATTAATTATTGGTGGCTGAAGCCTCTGTCATATCAACATTTACTAAACATCGTAAATCAATCATAAAACTACGTAAATAGAATAACTACTAATTATTGTGATATAACAAATAAGCGTAAGGGTTCACTACAATTAGAAATTCGCAAATTGCAATGAGATGATCGTATTAAGACTGCTCGATCTAGTCATTCGCCCTGACATTCTGAACTGGCTTGAGGTCATCTAAAGGCAGTTATGTGTGGTCACAAGTTATCAATCGACTAATTAAAGTAGATCCCTGCAATTATAATCTGGTTGCACTTTTAACCTTTATATATATTTCGCAACATAGACCGATATAATCTTTGTCGAAAAATACTACCATTGAATCGGATAATTAAGAAAAGGACTTTGTGTCTGAAGTTCATTTATCTTGGTCGAATAACAGGAAATAAACTGGCCAACCTTAAGTGTATAACGTACAAGAGCAAAAATACAAAGTTTTTTTAGGTCATGGTAGTTAACACATTGTCATTTTTTATGTCCAATGAAATAGGTGAACAATCGAATAGAAGTATCCATTTGCAATCGTTAGATCATACATACTATCGCAACGCCCATACTACCCACCGATTGTAATCCAACCGTAACCATCTTCAGAGTCACGTCATAGTTTTCTTTCTTAATTTACTACAAAAACAAACAGTAGCGCAATTTATGTCGTAATTTTAAGTCTAGCCAGTTACTGATAGTTTATTACACTAGATTTTTTTTGTTACTAGTACAGTAAGTAGTGTTTTCTTATAGTGTCTCATTTAATTATCTTGTAAACCCGTATGATGGCTTTTTTGTGTAAGTGCTCAGTACTTATGTATGTAACGAAGGGACAGCGGTACATCAAAAACTATTATATGTTGCATGCATGGTCATAAATGGCTGACTTGTGGTTTTATTTGGGTCCATGAAATCGATTTAGTAAAATGCTTCAATACTTACCAGCAAACAGGTTTGGTCGTCACGAGACCATCCTACGGACCACAACTCAAGAATTAATCATAACAGCGTAAGTGTCGACTGTAATTCTAAGTCAATTAATTTATTTATCAATTAGGCTTAAATGCATATAATTATTGAGTTATGACAAATTTATCTTATACGATGATTGAAGTTAATAAGAAACGTGTATAATTTATCATAATTACATCATTGTGACCTAAATATGTTTGTACGTTTCATAAGAAAAGTCTTTACTAATATTGGTTTCATATTATTTCTAGAATAAAAATAGTAGGTGTCCCAATTGCAGCATTTTATTCTACTTCTAGAGTTGCATATTAAGGTTATAGAATATAAAGGTCTCTACATAACATGGTCATTTATCATTATGTGTGTATGTAGGTGATATCTGCTGTGCGATAGAGCGTTGCGAAAGTACCAGAATTATTAGTCTCGGGCAAGGCTTGCTTGGCACCGGCTCTATTGACATTTAGTGTGACAAAATAATTGTTTCCTGCGATCACGTAATTTTTGACAAGTCGCAAGACAATGGTCGCGGCTATTGATATATAATTACTGAAGCGTGTCTCGCCACGAATGCGTTGGCGCGCAATTGTCGTAAGATCACACGTACGACGAGGCCTACGCATTTACATGGTCTAACTGCAGGTACCGGTAAATATGTTAACATCGCACTCATGTATGCGAAACGTGAAATCTTACAAGACATAGCTATCTTTGTAGCTGCGATTAAACTTGACATCCTGCACCTTTGGAATCACAATCGTAATTCTGTGCATGTAGAGAATTTTATTATAATGCTATAAAATCATATATACTTTTTTAAATAACCTTTTGTTAATGAGTATTTGGAATTTGTGTTTAGAAAAGAACTATTCAAGCAACAGATTACCAAGTCTGAATACGGTAATGTTTTCTACTAAATTTCAATTTGTATTATGTATACTTCCTTAACTAACATACAGTGTCATGCCGGGCCATGCGCTTGCTTGCCACATCGCAGTGTCCATTGCGCCACGCGAGAGCTGTGTACGGCCATACATGTTATCATTTATTAATAAATAACGTTAATTGATCGACCCCGAACTATCTAGTTGAACTGACAGCTCTTTTTAAGGTAACTCCTTAACAAAAAAGCCTTTGACTATGATTTATTATTAAAAAACATGACGAACGATATTCATTCAGGACACTGTTATTTTGCTTCTTTAACATTATTACTAAAAGGATGGAATTTTAGACTATTGTGTAAGTATTTTTAAAACAAAAAATAAAATAACCACGTCTGCCTCTTACTCCTGCGATATGATTTAGGTAGCGTCTAATTTATTTATTTGTACATTGTAAATAGGAACAAAAGGTTCTCCACGCGGCAGAAGCAGTGCTATATGGAGGCTCAAAATTATTTTGCATATTATGACAACATGAAGTCATTACTAAATATAATAAGTGTTTACGCCAAAACGACCGGTCCATTTGTGGATCCCGTCAGGCCGGTTCCGTCTGATGAAGATGCTACTCTGGGTTAGATCATTTAGAGTGCCCGATCCGATATGTCGCAGAATAATAAATTTTATTTAGAATTTAGTGCCTTATGTATTACATCCAAATCATGAACAAAACTGATAAAAATGTTGTATATTAAAAATGAATTGTAGGTTATAAAACAAGATTCAATATTTATATTGTGCACTTCTATTTGGAGATTTTTTAATGATAGTAATTTATTCGTCATGTTTTATGTGCAATATTGATAATTGCACACGTTTTGCACGGCATTCAAAACGATTTGCCCCTGTGCCCTTGAGCTCTATGTAGAATTTTGCACGTACTATTATTTAGTTTACAAATGTAAGCGATGAGTACTATAACATCATAATAATTTACACAAAAATAAACGACCATTTAGCAGGCGATAAAAACAAATATAACCAACGATTAGTCGATCGTTACATGTTTATTGCTGAGTAATTAAAATTGTACCGAAATGTTTAATTGAAGAATAAATATTTTAAAGTTATATTATGGACTGAAAATGAGCAAGTGGAAACATTGTCTTCAAATTTCTTTACCTATTGTACGTCAAAATTAATTTGACGAGAAAAAAAACATTATCGCCTGTCTTTACCGTTATGCGGTATCGCTCGTCTATCTTTCACCATATTGTGGTCTTCCGGCTTGAAGAGCGAGAGCCAGTAAAGTTACTGGTAAATTTGATATAACAAGATAAGTGACGCGCTTATGATATCCTTGCAATGTCACGAGCGTAAAAGTTACGGTGCCAATACACTGGTTGATAACAAAATTGTATCACGAAACATTATCACATTGTTATATATACATTTATTTAAGATTTATGTAATAAACTAAAGTATATGTTTTACGTCGCAATTTAAAATATTTTTTAGATTAGACTAGACTAGAGAATGATTACTTATTTATAAGTTTCATATATATTATCTGATCATATAGATTATGAATGTACCGTTATAGGCTAAGATATGGGAAATTAAAAATAAGCACACAGTATCCATAGAACAAAAGTTGTATGATCTTTTAAACAAAAAATCAAATTGATATTACTTAGTGAAATGACATATATAATTACATTTGAAGCGGTAAATGAATTAAAAAATAAATTAATTATTAGTACGATATAGTCAAAAAATTGACCTGTTAGGGTTATCTAATTCATATAAATTTAATCTAATTCGTATCTATATGACTTCTTAATTCATATGTAAACATGAAAATATCTTAGATAACGTTCCAAAGTAACCATTTTATTGTTCTGTAGTTAGCTAATCTAACTGTAACATGAAATATATGAAAATATCTTAAATTTCTCTAAGTAAAACGCAAATATAACTTTAAAAACATCTTTTGCTATTCAAGTTTTTAAATTTTAACATTAAGGTCACGAGTATGGCAAATTATTATAAGACTGTACGTTAGATTGATGGACGGCTTCATGTATGGAAACAATGCGAAATCGAAGCCTGAAATGCATTATTTTACTCCTTAAAAGTTCATCTTTAATATTACATAAGTCTTTCAACATTTTCATTGTCAATGTTAGTAAACAAATGTAATAGTGACTGTCCCATCAGCACTTTATCTCGAAATATTATGTAAACGGCTTCGACCTTCCATTATGTATGTGCCGTCCTTAATGGCCTTGGTAGGATTCGTTTTCGTTGTTTTGTATTTAGCACATCGATTAGGCGACATTTAAAGACCTTTGCTACTACCTACTTATTATTTGAATAACGATTTGTATACGGACATGCTAATGTGATGTTTCAGTGGAACGTCTAATAATGCAATTTCAAGAACGATGGTGGTGGTCATACCACAGGTATGACTAAGTGAGGTGTATTGTTTATGGGAAATATATTCCTAAGACATTTCTAGTAACTTTCAAATGGTTTCATAATGTGGCTGCCGGGCCAAGAAAGGGGAAATTAATTACAGTGCGTCTTTAATTTCAACGGTAAATCATTGCGATATAGGTAGGCACCTAGTTGAAATCTTATCTCACTGACTATATATATATATATATATGGGTACGGGACATGAATTGGAAGGAAATTACTAGAAATAAGTACGTCTTTACACTGTGTGTTTATGCAAGACGTTACATAAAAATCTTGACTCTTACGACTGTTTATCCATACACGTTATACAAATACAAACGATAAATAATAATCATGGCTTGACTGGCCTGTACTAAATAGTTAAAATAATACATATTTTACCAAACATAATAACCCAAACAACTTTCTGGTTGGCAGAAATAAGTTGAAGAACTATTTGCATGTTGCTTATAGAAATATATCGTAGAAATGATTTAAAGGACAATACTTAACTACCCCACACCTACACCGTGGTTTAGTGTTATGGGGATAGCGCTTCGCGAAATATATGCATTAGTTAGGATTTCAATGTATATCGTAATTTAACGCCTCTCACTGCAATTATGCAAGTACCATTGCAAATCCCGATAGCTCAGACCCAAGGCACAATATGCGGCCATGCGTTGTTGCATCAAAAGCGCTGCTTCGGGTAGTAAATAATATGGGCTAAAGGTTATGTCTAGTATTACTTGCATATAATTAATCTGGTACAATTAAATTTCAATTAACATGTTTATGAGATAATTTTGTAGAAATTTTTACGTAAGAATAACTGAAACCAAACGAAATGTGTTTCACGGTCTAAGTATGGAAAGATATGGATTCTCATTGTACTCGTAAATACGGATAAGTTTAAAGAAAGCTTACCTACATTGTACTCACGCGAATAAATAGAACAAATTCATTGGAAGGTAAAGTAGTAGATTTTGAATATTTTCCCACAGCCGTAGGATTAATAGCAATAGGTCAGAGCGCAGTGAAAGTGGTTATTGCAAGCGAACTTTCGTTATCTTTACAACTACCGGGAGCGGCCTATTATGCGCAACAAGCGATCGTATCGAACCAATAACTCGACCAGACGCTATATCTGTTTTTCGTCATGTAATCTGATGATGTTTCTATCTAATAGAAGAATATCGATATTTCCTTACTGTTACGCGTTCTTTGTTTGAGATTGATACGGTCTTCGATAAGCATCACAGGGGCAGACAGTCTTAATTTGTAGTCAAGACTCAGCTGGCTGTGATTTATTTGCCTTAAATGGATTATGCTTTTCAGTCTTCCTGGTTTATGATTTTTTTCTTTCTTACATTCTTATACAAATCATTGAGGCTTCCAAGACTGCTTTTACCAGGAATTAGCCTTGTCTATGGTTTCGTTTTATTTGGGAACTATTGTTTTACGCTACTGACAATTGACGATCTTAGACTGCATTTTGAAAATCATAATTTCTTTATTTTATTATTCCAATAAATTCCTTTCAGAGGTAAAAAAAATATTATGAGTTCGCTCCCAATACCATGGTACTATTATAAAAAAAATAGTTAATACCATAAATTGAGTGGATAAGCCCACTCAAATCAACTCAGAGATGAACCATGTTATGTATACATAACGAGTAGACTAATTTTGTGTACTAGTAGATACTAATCTGAGTACTGATAGATATTTATGTCTGTATTATTTTATATATCTTCAGGAATAGTTTAAAAGAGCGTAAGTAGCAGTTCTTAATAAAGTTTTAAGTTCGATTCAGTTGTCGATATCGAACTATCTCCGACGATATCTGGCAAAAATTCCTGTAAGTCTGCTGAATATTTTGTTGTCACTATAGTATAGTTGATTATGCCCAAAATATATCTGAAAGAAAGAATTTATATTCATTTATTATTTATATAAAATCACTTTCATCATACCAGCTTTTGGAACTCCACTGTACATCCTCTGAAAGAAAGAAGGTTTTTTGCCCATAATTGCCACGCTGGGCAAGCGTGTTCGCAATCGCGTAGCGCAGCTTTCGCGACGGGTATGGTGAATAATCACTTTAAGGACCTAGAACATTACTACCTAATCCAACATACATTTCCATGTTTACCATATATAAAAATACATATGTTAATAATGATAAATCAAACGAATAAATTGAGTAATTTACTATCCTTCTAGTAATCCCATCCCAGACAAACACCGTAACACAAAATTTAGTGCATTATGAATGCAGTAAAGATTTTAGTGCATTGTTGTGACTGTAAAAACATTGCTACATTGTGCAAAAATGTTTTATAGTGCTCGTCATATTGGTTTTGGGTAATCGTTGCTAAATCCCGTTTTATATGCAGCTGCCCTCGTGGTTTCAACATGGAGTTAGAGTTATTTCTAAAGATAGAATCGGAATGAAATATGACTAATCGCTATTTATCCGTTTACTTTGTCTTCTTAAAAATCTCAGCGACAATATGGTAAATATAAAATTATATATAGGTATAAACCCGATACGTAGTCCAAATATTTAAATGAGTACATGCTTTTTAAAATGGTTAGACAATGCATATTACAATCAACCATGCCTTCCATCTTAAGCCAGGTATTATAGTAATTCATCATTGTGCAAATTAGAAATTGCAAAAACATGTATTTGCCTTGGGTTACCGGTAGAGTAGGAAGATATCTCCATCAGGACGTAAGAAAACGACTGTGGTACCGGAACCAACAGATGCTATATCCACCTAGGAGAGCGTAATTCTTATGTGACAGGTTGGAGATGGGCAGCAGCATGTCTGTTGTGAGATATGCGATGACAATAATCCCCTGTTTCTTGAGGACATATATTGAGGTATAGCATGAGGTGTCTTACGGTTGATATAATACTTATAAATAAAGTATAAGCAGAGTTATTTGAAAGCATAGATATGTTATTATTCATAAATTATTTGCTAACTAAAAAACCAAACGTTTTCTTTGAAAGTAGGCCATAATAGTAGATATTAAAAACGTGCAATAATACCTATAGCGAATAGACAACGTGGAACAGTCTGTGCCCAGTCCGAGGTTTGCGCCTAAGGCAAATAAGTCGCAAATTGCTCGAAACGGTTTTAGTTCTGCGAAGAGATTTGCTACGCTTTATATAGACTCGCTTACTAAACAACTCTTTTTGTATTACTATATTTTTCTGAATATAGCAAGCAAGTTGCAACCTATGTGTAAATTAAATAGCATAAATATCCTATGGCATACCATAACATGCTTATTAATTAGTATTTTCTATGACATATTACTATATATTTAAAAAAAAACCCCCGAGTATATATAAGTTAAAAACTAGTGAACAAATTTGCTCGTGATGTTCGCCACATAAGTGAACAATTAATTGAGAATAGTTCGTTACAATTGATATTCTGTGATTAATTGGCTGAAATATAAAGTGTTGGTTTTTGTTAAAATATTATACCAGTCAATAACGACACCAATTGTAATAATTTCGTTTTATTATAACTATAAAATTACTAGAAAAGAGAAAAGATAAGCTTAAATTTAATGTTTATACAAAATTAGTAAAGTATAATTTGGCGTTAACTTTCTTTACAACAACATGAAACGTTTTTTACAAGAACACGTTCACGAACACGTTCTTTACAAGAACACGTAGACCACTCAAACGAACCTTTTTCCCTATCACCTAATAGCAACTTGAATATTGTCGATGTCAAATAAATTTTATTTGGTGTTTGGATTCTAACAAATAGAATGTCTCGTGCATTTAAAATCAGCTTATGGCTGTATCTTTCAGCCGATCGCACGATATTTATAGCATCGTGCACACGTGTTCAGCCGAACGCATACTATAAACATGTTCGCCCGTTCACCGGGCGGGGCCTAGCTAATTGTTGTGGGAACGGACTTTATCTGGATTTATTATTATTTATAGTCTTGGACAGGTATTTCGAAATGATAATCACGAAGTATCCAGATTAACAACGGTATAAAAGATGCCTAAAGGTAAGCGTTGATGTTTAGGAATAGTATAAATTATAAGATATTGTGAAAAATATGAATAGTGCTTTCTAAACGACACACAAATCTAAAAAATCTTGATATGTCTACTAATTTTAACAAGAAACGTATTATGAGATTTATATAATAATACAGTACAGCTACTTATGTCCTTATGAAAAAGCACTACGGTTATTAAATTTCTATGAAAATTTTCAATTTGCATGGCTTATATTCTGTAAACTAAGTAAGTAATTAACTTGTTTGTAGTAGCCTTTAAGGGCAAAGGAACTCGCATCAACAGAATATTTAAATGTACAAAAAGTCATCTAAGCCTTCTATTAAAACAACGCAGAATATGGTGTCTTTGTATTCAATTATTGTAAGTACGTATTAAAATCGCGTTAGGCCTTACAAAAGACATCAACGCGTTGACTGCAAGTATTAGGATCATTTAAGATTTCGTGGTGTGGTTTATTACGGATTTAATTTTAGGATATTAATATTAAGGATTAGTATATAAACTGGAAGTATTAACATTTTCATTACCACTAATCTTAGACCGTTTATTTTTGTTCGTGGCAAAAGTTATTACGTTGGTATATTATTATGTTTTAATGGAATTTGTTTCTGTTGAAACTTGTTTTCTGCTAAATTATTGCAAGATTTTTAATTTAAACATTATTGAACAAATTATTACTTATGATTTTTACGCTGACTTAGAAGTCGTTTTTGAAAGCAAAGCAAGAATAAAACTATTATTTAATGGTTTTATTACAATTTACAGCCTTACAATACATAGCAGTGCAGAACAAGATCTAGACACAGAAGTCCGTAGGATTTGTGTATTGGTTGGATTACTTGACGTAACAGTACTTTTGTTTTTATTGATATGGATCTACGGATTACCTTCACTTTATCAGTGTAACTCACACAACAAATGTATTCGCAAAATAAACCTCTTTTCTGTGACACATGTTTTTATTTATATAATTGATCTCATTGAAATCTAGTTTTAAAAAATTTGTAAACTATTATTACTTCCTTGTCTGCAATAAAATATAAATAAAAATTGTTATTGGTAATTTTCAGGAAAGCCGGGCACTGACTACCCAGTGCTGGGTGCGGTACCGTACACCAACTTCTACTGCGACGAGCAACCCTACCCTGGCTTTTTCGCAGACATGGAGACTCGCTGTCAAGGTATGCTAATATCATGATAAAATCTTTTTAAGGTTTGATACTTTGTACCTGTGATTAAAGCCTAGCATTTCACCGGCGCTTACGTTACACGGGTCCCTAAATTCCTTAAATTCCAGGTGGACAAAGTCGTGGGAAGAAAACTTGTATGCACATATATGTATGTATGTTAACTATATATAACTATATATATGTTCCTTCTCGAAAATATTGAAACTCCTATTTCTACTCCTATTTCTACTACCTTATAGTTGGCGAGCCGGCAACTAATGACTAATGTCATTAGGAATAATAAACTAATTCCGATTGAAATATGGGTTTCTACTATCATTGATTGAATGTTTTTGATAAATTGATATAGGTACACTGTAACAATATTTAGTCGCATCCAAGATAATATTATTGGTCGAAACAGGAATTAGAAAATTCGTAAAAGAACCAGAGTTACAGACCAAACGAAATAGCAAGTTAAAGTGGCAAGTGGTAGCATTGGCACATGAATAAAAGACGAAAAGAAGTGGTAGGTTCTGGAATTAACACCATGCACTGACAAGTATAGCGATGGAAGTCTTACAAGATTAGAAGGATCGCGCTGGGTGCAGGCTATATAGATCTATATAGAATCTAGATGTATCGCAGTAGATGCCCTACGGCTGTCATGATAGCCATAAAATTTTCACTTCAATATGACGACTAAAATGGATATCTTGTTTGCATAGGCGACAAACATATGAACTTGAAATTTGAACCGTGTTCGTTTACATTTAAATTCATCTTTTTAATATCTCCATTATTAATTGCAAGGCTGTAACACCTTATTTTAACCAATGTCTGCGTATCCAATGCCATTAAGTTCTTTGTAACACCATAATGGATCGTTAGAACTTAATTCCATGAAAAAAGTGTAGGCGTCCAATATAATGATTGTATTGTCTATTTTTTCATTACAGCCGAGGAAATTAAGCGGAATGAAGCCTTATTCGATGAATTTACGCTTTTAATTCACATGGCTGTCCGAAGCTGCCTCCAAATAAAAGAATATAATTGATTTATTCAATTGTATATAACATCGATTTGTTTGTCGGTAGCCATTTTGTTTACTGTCATCCGTATCAGTTGTCGTAGATGAAATATTGTAGGCATCATTCTGGGGCCTTGGAAGTGCTAGATGATTAAGTATGCCGACCTTATCGTAGCTGGAGGTCAACTAATTATAGCAAAAAGTTACACGGAAGATGTTCTGACATGAAATGTTAGGTCGAAAACGTGAGATCCGCTATTGAATTAGTCTACTTTAAAATTTGATTCCTTTTTGATTTTTATTTGTGTCCGAAATTTTTCTTGATAATTATCTTAATAATATGACTATAGAATTCTTCATAGTTCATCGTATTAACAATATGTATTGTAATCGGTTTGTTTGGAATATTATCTACTTGCGAAGTATTAGTCAGACTTCATAATAAAATGAAATGATTTGAATTTTGAATACCATGTCGAAAAAATACATATACACAGTATATACACATTATATATATATATAAGAGAGGAAATAACAAACTGTTACTATGTTTCAGTGTCCTATATATTTATTTTTAATTTTTACATAGTAAACTCGAAATACCGACATAAGAAATATTACCGCCATAAACGGCTCAAATATGAGCGATTTCGCGAGCAATAAGTAGCAGTACGATAATATAAATGTACATTTATTTTAATAGTACATATCATAGCTTGAAATCATCCCAACCTGCAAGGTATGTATGATCATGTATGACATACATATAACTTTTGCAATATTCGTCCCAAAAATGGATGCGTCCGACGTGCTTTTTACAAAGATGGAAGGTTGCGTCAAGCCACCACTTATATGATTGACAAACAGTTTTCTTTTCAATGTAAACAATTTTTACATCAATGTTTGCCTCATAAGTAGATTTACACTAAAGAATGATCCAGGTCTGTGTTAAGTAACATAGGTACTACTAGTATAATATTACTAAATAGTTTGTGCCAGCAATTTTGCAAGAATTGTCGATTTTATATTTACTTGCCTGTTCGAAATGTATACTGTTTTCTAGTACATATTTTTAATTACTCTTTTTGAGTATTCATAGTATTTTTGGGTGTTATAAATACGTAGTTAGATATATTAGTAATTCCACTGTTGTCTGAAATAGGAACACGAGTGTTTTATGTTACTTATCTTGGAATTAGGATGATGTGTAAGATATTGTGTTACAATTAATATTTTAAAAAAGGCTCATATTTTTCTACTGCGGACAAACCTTAACTAACCAATAATTAAATTCTGGTTGGTCAAATAGTACTTAGTTTAACAATATTGAATCCGAAGTTTTTTTAGTATCTTATTGACGACTCACATTATAATTTCCAGCATGGCACTATTGTGACATCGACGGTCGGCAGGCGTCGTTCCTCTGCCCGAACGGGACAGTATTCTCGCAGGGCGTCGCATCGTGCGACTGGTGGTTCAACGTGCGATGTGCGCTCTCACCCGCACTATATCCGCTCAACGCTCGCCTCTACCGTCGCCGCAGGAAGCAGCACAAGCCGCAGCCGCACCGCGTCATAGACAAGCAGCTCGTTGATGAGATATTCCTCTAAACTATTAAGGAGACAGCTAAAAAATGGTTGTATTGTGATAGGTAAAGGGAGTAGTGGCGGCCTAAGGGGATGACGAACTTGAAAATATCGAGCAGCTTCGCTCTGTAATCCTAATAGTCCATTTTGAGTTTGGTTTTTGTCATTAAAATACATATTTATGACGCATCTACATTGGACAATGAAACAAGATCTAAAAAAAACTATTAACCAGAAACTCACATTGCTTAAGGCTGACATTAAATGGGAATTTAATAGGGAAGGGAGTTTTGATCAGACTATACTATAACCTTGTAAGGTGCAATGTCAGATCGAACCATAACGCGTCAAAGACAACTTTATAAAAATATTTTGCGCCACACATTAGTAAATTAATATTCAGTATAAAATCAAATATACCAATAGGAGGTTTTTGCTACGATTAAACGCAGTTGCGACTTTAAGTTTGTAGTAACAACTCATTTATAACCAATTTGTTGATAATGTATTGTAGTATTTTGGTATTAAAGTATTTTGTCAGTAATGTGGTAACCAATATACTACTTATACGTATGTACATACATAAATAGAATAAAAATAATTCTGTCATGAAATAAGGAGTTGGATAGAAAAAGTCCTTACTTTACATGTGGATCATTTATTAAACATCTCTTTATGAGCAAAATACCGAACTTGTGAAAACCGAAGTGTTTTAATTTTTGTACTTAAAGGGTGCCAAAAAAATTATTAATGCTTAAAATCTCATCTAACATTACTTAAGGTTTTATTTTACTCTAACTATAAGGTAGCTTTATGTATTACAAAATGTGTAAGTATCTGACCATTACAAATCTTAACATTTTCTATTATTTTGTTAGAAAATAAACATTAATATAGTTTAGACCAACAAAAACTGGGCAAATTTAAAATGCAAAGTTAAAAACAAATATAGTTAACATAAAAATTATCGCGTGAACTCAAATCCTTTTGCACAAATCCGTTTCATATAGTATTAAAAATATATAGATAATAAAATACACCACATCCGAATTTTTCCATTCTGAATGAATTAATTTCTGAATAATTCCATATGTATGAACAATACATTTTAGACGTACGTACGTGCAAGAATGTATTGTGTAAAAAGACTTGTTTTTTTGTCTAATCGAGGTAATCTAACTCCCAGCCTCTAGATGCAAATCGATCTACGAAATACCCTAATTAAATCTCTCGAGTATGATCTTTGACGTAATAGAGTCACAAGCCTGCTTGGTTACCGGTCCCTTAACAAAAGCTCTCCTTTGACAAGGAATAAATGACGAATGCTGAGAAGTTGGCCTTATTGTAATGCAGTTCACTACTAGCCACTTTCAAACTTGTTGATTACAACTCGAAAAATATAGGCCGCCTGCTGGTTGCATATATGTCTACTTAATAAAATAATATGAACTATTCTTAAGTCTAAGTTATACTAACGACTACTACTATAATTGTTATCGTTTAACGAATAAAATGGAGAATAGTAGTCATAAGTAATAAGTGTTGATCCGGATAGGAACCAGAATTCGAATATTTTGGGCTGTTACAAATATTTTATACAGCCATGTTTGATCAATATTTACTTTAATGCGTTATTTTGTATTTGTGATACATTGCCAGTTGTGATCAAAAAAGTTTGCTTGTAATGTAAATACTTCGTTTATACGAAACTAATTTCCTTTGATTCCTATTTTCTCTAATTCTTTCTTGTAAATAGTTTCTTCCAAGTAGGTCTAGTCGATTTTAGAATAATGATTTAGTTCTATTTTTATGAACGTTTGGCATGGCCGCCATTTTCGTACATTGTTTAGAATTTTTATTTGCATAAGGTTAAGTAAGTTACATTTTAAAAGATATCACTTTAAAGCTTTACTTTTTTACATTCTTACTTACATTGAAGAATAGTTATATAGTATATCTACTCAGCAATATTGTGGTGAAAAAATAATTGTGACATACAAATATTTTTTTAAATTTGTTAACGAGTTCTGGGTCTATTATAAATCTCTCGCTTGCGTAACGTCACAATAATTTTGTTTATATTTAATATTTACGAATATAACCTGCCTTCATTAAGTTGTCTTTTTTAAATACTATTTACAAAGAGTGACTTCTGTTTTAAGTAGTATTAAACTTAAATAAAATCATTATATAAAGTTATTGTATTTTTTATACATCAACATAAAGCACCATGACTTGAGAAAATCTAGAAAAGTAATTTTTGCTGTTTCATACTAAACCGCCATCTTGTAATTTAAAAGAAGTAAGTTGATAAGTATAGGTAAGAAAAATTCTTTTAATATTACCGTAAATTAAATAGATTATGAGGATGAGTTGACATGTAAATATGAGTGAAATAAGTAATTTTAAAATAGGTATTATGTTTTATTTAGCCGGATATAAGTAAAATTATTAAACTGAATATAAAATATTTTAACTAAAATTACCACCGACTTGTTATTTAACCCCACTGGACTTCTTGGCATCCGATCACTCTGGGAAATTTTGAGATATGATCGTTCCTTATATCTCAGTATATCTGAAGAAGTGAATTTGTTTCAGGAAAGATATTTAGTTTATTCCATTTGTTTTTATTAATGGTAAAAAATAAACTTGTGAATATATATATATATATATATATATATATATATATATTCACAAGTTATATATATATATATATATATATGTATGTATATATAGAGTACATATATGCTAGATAAAACACAGTATTAACGATTTTCCAATCTATAATAATCTAGCCCACAAATAGCAGAACTAGAAATTGCGTCAATATAAACATAAATAAGTAATTGCGTAAATATAGTGTCAAGCAGATTCTTCCTGACCTTTGAAACGGCTGTATTTGTAACAACCTTTGTAACGGTTTACGGCTGTATTGTTTATAGCAGAAACATAAAAGGCGTATATGGATGAGGGTTGAAACTCAAAAGTTGTCTCAAAACGAACGTTTTGTAAGTTTACAGGAATAACTATATCCCGTAAACTTACACATTGTCCCTTACGACAATTGAATTTACGACCGTTGACATGTTGTACGGACATCAAACAACAGAGGTATCAAAAATACTCATCATATAAATATTTGTCCCAGGATCGAACCCACGAACCCTCGCGCATAAGATAGGATTACTGCTATCTGCGTCAGCGGGCCCGTCAAATTATATCATTTCCATGATATACACGAGCAAGTTATTGATGCGTATAATTAATAATGAGAGATAGTAAGGTTAGGTAAGTCCAATTTCAAAATGGATTTCGTCTAGGTAGGTTATTGAAGTACATGATACTTTTTTTAATCCGGCATACATCATTAGTAACTTTTACCGCTACAATATTTTCTTTCAAAATGGAAGGTTCAAGAGAATTAACAAAAAACAATGGTGATGACAATTTCGGAGTTCCTTCATGAGGTCAACCCTGCAATGAAAAGTTCAGCAGAAAGGCCTTCTTATAGCATTTATATAGTATTTTATTTACATGTCAAGCAAAACTGTTGACCGTTCAAACCGTAAAAATGTTCTTTAATGCAAACCAGGCACCGGCAAGCTCACGGGAAGACAAGGATCCCGCAGGATCGCGCTGGGTCAAAGTAACATAGCCTAGGGAAACCTGTGGCCAATGTGGTACAATCTACAACCTAATATTGCGGTATGATCATGAGCATTGATTAGACTAACAATGACTTTTTTTACGGCCGATTCTCTTAAGTCAAAAGGTATGGTTTTATCTTTAACGATATTATATAGAGGAAAGATTTGATTGTTTGTTTTTTTGTTTGACGGGGATTGGCTCCGTAACTACTTGACCGATTTGAAAAATTCTTTCACTGTTAGGAAGCTACGCTATCTCAGGTGAACATACGCTATATAATTTTTTTTAACGTTAGATATCCGTCCTTTTTCCCAATAATGTAATGTAAACCAAGGTGTCAAAAATTCCCAAAAGATGTATGAATGTAAGATACATTGCGTACGCTGCAAAAATTATTGATTATACAACAAAATAATGTTTTACAACTTTGCAGTACATATAATTATCTACAAAAAACGTCGCGGCATCATATGCTTAACTATTATAATTAGGTCACAATAAGAGGTTTTTAATTTTGAAAAATATATTTAATCGATACCGCCACAAAAGCACTTTTATTATACCTTGGAATTGACTATTATCAAAATAAATACTTTCACAACGAAGTCTGCTTCAATTCCATTAAATTGATTTTTGTTTTATTCAATTAGCCATTCCATTCGAAAGATATCAAACAAACAAACAAATTTAAAAATGTCACAATTTCGTAAAAAAATAATTTTATGTTATATACTATACTCCGCGCCAAAACGATAAAGTGTGTATAGGAGAGTAGTGTGTGTGTGAATGTGTAAAAAATTATAACTTTTGAATGTCTATCCGTTTTTTCGTACGTCTTTCACGACGAAGAGATTGAATTTTAACGAATTGACGTGATTTTTTAAGTGGAGGTGGTTGAGGGCATGTAGAATGACATAGGCTAATAACTTTCTAACCCCCTACATCCCTAAAATAAGCGGTGGAATTGACCATGAATTTAACGCAATAACTTGATCTACTTTTAAAATTTTATACTAAAACCTAAGAACATTCACCGTGATCCGTTTTATTTTTCGCTACGGCTTAATTCAGTGAAATTACACGAAAGCTTCAGGACGGTATTTTATTTACGTTCGATCGTAATCAAAATATTGTTTGTATTAAACAGATCTAGAATGGCTGTCTTAATTTACCACCTTTTATCATGGAAATATATCACATAAGATTTACTAACCGGACTTAAATCAGTAGTCGCTGAAATTTACGAAAATCTACCACCGATGATTTACAATGCATTTGAAACCACTAAACGACTTCTTATTCCCTCATCTAAAACCAGCGCTCGGACTTTCCTCGTACGTAAAAATTCTTATATAAAAAATACATTAAAAGAAAAACTTATTTCTTTGTTAGGTTGGAATATTTTCAGACCGCACTTATAGCTTCATGGTTGGTAATGATATTATTAAATTAAATGAATTATTTGTGTAAATTTTATAGAAATTAAAGTTAAATTAAATAATTGTGAATTAAATTAGATCCTGACACTTGGTTATCCTATTTTGAGAGCTAGGGCTATATTGTTCTGTATTTTGAATTGTGACTATAGACTATTATTATTATTATTATTAAACAAAATGGATATCTGTTCTAACATCCCCTCAAATAAGTACCTACCACTATGATGTTGGGAGTTTTTTAAAATCTGTAGAAAAAATATTTTGATATACCTAACACCACAAAATATGTTGTATAAGTTTGTCTTTTATCAGGGGGTTAAAACTTAAAGAGGATAACTATTAGGTACTAGCTAACTCGGATATAGATATTTCCTAATGCGGGTTAAAGTGAAATGTTCATTAATCTAAGGAACTCCTTGACCACACCAAGAACAAAAACATCGCTTTATCATTTATTTTCACAGACGGATACACAAACAATACCAAGGTGTTACCACTAACAATGCCGATTCATAGCCAAGGGCCGATATGAATTGCCTACTATGTGTTAAGTACAATAGCGTGGGAATTGGTCGATAGCTAAGTATATGGCTATTTTTATGCATTGAACGCAAGCGCGTGCGTCACATACAGCCTTTCCTGTCCAAATTCGTGTGCATGCGGCGACTCCGGCCGTCATTTCTTTCTCGGGGCGCGCCAATTGCACGCGCACGTTACAACCGCTAGAGACATTTACGCGGCAAACGGAGTGTTTACGCGATATCGAGTTCGTTGTCAGATCTTTGTTTTTTTATATTTCATGTAAATTACATCTGTTAAACATGTTTATTTGGACGCTTATTTCTTGCGGTGAGTTTGTAATATTATATTTTTAGAAATTTTTACCATTAAGTTTGTTTATAGTAATTTGGATATTCGGAATATTTTGTTTTCGTGTGTGTTTTGGAAAATTTCGTTTTTTATTTATTATGTAGGTCACAATTATGTAGATGTTGTTATGCGATATGTAGTCCGATTATTTAATAAAGTAGTTTTGGACAAAAGAAGCTCCGTATTATCAGCATAATATATTCTTTTGTTGAATTAATGCCACGGCTACTTTTAACCACTTTATTCAATGACCTCATAAAGGTTTAAAAAATGGCTGGAAATGAGATTGTTCTCAATGCCAATGCCTTGGTATAAAACCGCGAAGTAGAGGTAGGTAATAACAGCGTATTTAACTTGCTTCGGTCCGTCGTAAACGTACATAATTGTGGAGTTGGGAGCGCTGTTGACACAAGTAGATATACTGCAGAGAGACCTGCGCGAAGTCTTGGTAAATAAAAAATGAAAAACATAATGACAAGTACGCTTTCAACTCTGTTAAATAGGTGTTTATTGTTGATGTTAAAATCAATAATCGATATAAGAGCGATCTATTATACGTAAACAATAGATGTTGGCTACGACTTCATTCTGAAGGATTTTTTATGTAATAGTTAGAGATCAGGTCAAATATGAACAATGTAGGAGTTTTTGGGTGCTAGTTTATTCAGAAAAAGAAAAAGGTTAAAAAAAAAGAAAATTTCTATCTACGTCCATTCAGCCCTTTCTGTATGATTTAGTGACAAACATGATCTTTTATATTTAAAAAAAAAATTACCTTTTCTGTATTGAATATTCTCACAATATTTAACTTAGGTTAAGGCCGCTTGCTTACCGGTCAGGCTACATCATGACTCTAATATCTTTATTAAATAACTAGAATATTGAGTATGTAAACACGGTATGGTGTATCCAAGTTATCTAATAAGTTTTAGTATGTATAGTACTGGCAGAGTAGAGTAGTCCCCAATACCAAGTGTCGTACACCGAACCGTAAGATGTCCGAACAACGCGCTCTTCGTTTCCTATCACGACTGCACAGTGCGGCAATTATAAGCAAAATTCACCCAACATTAAGTTGGACTGATGTCCAGCAAGAGGTGTTCAACGACTGCTAAGATGAAGATGATGATAATATTACTACGACGATTACGACATATCAAGTCTTTCCAACTCTTCATTTTTCTAAAGGATGGACTCGCAGCGTTACAAGCTAAACTAACAAACACTTTATTATATTAAAAAAGCATATACCTACATTTAAAATACACATGATCTGAGAAAAATATACAATCATATTAACGAAAGTTTAAGTATTTATATATAAGGACTATGTATACTTACAATCACGATTTTTTCACGAATCACAAGGAACGTACTAAGTACTTTTTTTCCGTTGATAATTTTAGTATATTATTTTCTATTTATAACTGAACTACAAAATTATGGGAACAGACAGTATTGACGTCTTGAACAATATATAAAAGCCCCGTCAATTGCTTTCGCTGATCAAACCTATGTATAAGAAAGTAGCTCAACCTACTTGGAGAGTTTGTACAACTTCTTAACTAAACGTATAGTAAAGTAAATGGAAGAAAGATTTCGATATACCTTCATATCAATCCATTGTCTTAACACGAATATAAGAGTTAATATAAATCATGAAGATACCTCGTTATATTAGGCTACTGTAAACAAGTATTAAATATTTGGTTAATCTTTAAAAGATTATTTACAACCATCATCATCATTACAGCTATTGGAAGTCCACTGCTGGACATAGGCCTCCCCAAGAAAGGGGGAATTATGCCCATAATTGCTGCTCTGGGCAAGCGTGTTGGCACTCGTAGAGCGCAGTCTTTGAGACGGGGATACTGCGGCCCATCCTTACCCTATGCATTTGAGTTACACTGTCTTGGATAAATATACCGCCGTCTGTTGATTCCGGTACATTACTCGACTCCTACGATAACAGAGGGTACTATTTTACTCTGCCGGTACCTCACGACATATTCTTTACAATATGTGGTTGCAATTAACGTGGCCGTTTTTGCGTCACCTTATACAACACTAGCGTTTATTGTACATTAGTAGTAACTGGCGACTCTTTGCGAGCGTTCATGTATTAATCCTATACTTTAGGTGTAAAAAGGGAATAGAGAGACATAGTCAAATAAAGTATAACTTATGCAATCACTTGGTTTTATAGTCGATAGTATAGTTTAATTACGTATGTTATTGCTGTGTGTATTTCCTTGAATGTATAATGTACAATAATAATACTACCTGTTTTTTATCATTCAAATAATTTATACGTCTTAGCTATGAACTAGACCTAAATGGATGATCTAATGACCAATTATAGTAAAAAAAATAAGTTTTATTAGAACGTATTTCTCGTAAAAAATGTTGCTGCCACAGTTGCTGTTCTTATATAACCGGGCAGGTAAAGAGAAGACGAAATTTTATAGAAACGTTAACTTAATAAAATATTAACGGGTATATCTTCATAATCCTCGCCATATCAATCAGACGTTCAGTGCTAGACACCGGCCTCCTCAAGAGAGGGGAAAAGTTGCTCATAATTTCATACATTTAATACTCGAAAATATCTTAGGAAAGCTTTTTTGGCTATGACCATTTTCGAACATATGGTTGATATAAGTTTGAAAACGCTAAAATTAAGCTACGCAGTAAAAATGCATTGTAATATTTACATAAATGTTCAAGTTCTTTAGGACATTTATTTTTTTATTGATCTCACAAACTTAAAAAATAAAGCATATGTTGTGCTGGACATTAGTTAGAACCCCAATAAGGCATTTGAGTTTGCTCATAATATTATCACGGCCTAGAGCGTAGGTGTAAAGATCACTAATCGATCGTTTCGACACACATATTCTTCAGTATTGACATAGAATTTATATAGTTGCATTTCTTGCATACCCTTGATGAGAATATCGTAATATGTCAGATATTTAAAATAAGTTAAGTAAATTAAATAAGCTTAATTTGGATAAGGTTTAATCTACAAAACGGCCAAATATCTTTGTCTATATTTTTTTCAATATGACTATTTGCATTTCTAACGAATAATTCAATCTGGCAGTTGATTATTATTATCAGTATTCATATTATTGGAAGTAAACTTTTGGACATAGGCCTCTCCAAGAAAGGGGTATCCCCGTTTCTTGCTTGCCCATACTTGCGCTGGGCAGGCATGTTGGCAATCGCTGGGCATATCTTCGTGCTAGGGATACTGCTGCCCATCCCCACCTTGTGCATTTGAGTAACACTGTTACTTATGGATATACCGCCATCTGTCGGTTTTGATACGTTAGTCGTTTCTTACGACATTTGGTACAGCGGGAGGTACTATGCTTTTTTGTCGGTACCGCACGTCAAATTTTATTGAATTTGTTATTTTATAAACTTATTTTTAGTTTATTAAGTAGCCGTTGTCTTTGAAAATGTACGTGTGTAAAAACGAAAACATTTAAGTATAAGAGGATATCTGATTTTCTCGGTTGTTATAGCTACTTATGTTACACATTGGCTACAAATGACGAGCCCGATGGCGCAGATGGTTGTGATCCTGTCTTGTGCGTCAAAGGTCGTAGGTTCGATCAATCGACAAATATTTATATGATGATGTTTATGTTTGTTCTGTGTCTGGCTGGGTCGTCAGGTCGTCTATTGCTGGATTGCCTCTCCAAGTCATTTCCAACAGAACCGGTCGTTGACGGCTTATAACGAGCGTGTACCTACATATTAGAAACAGATAGAAATGTGTATTAATCCCTACTAATATTATAAATGCGAAAGTAACTCTGTCTGTCTGTCTCTTACGCTATCCCTATCCCGCTTAAACCTCTTAACCGATTTTGATGAAATTTGGTATAGACAATCTTTAGACCTTGAGAAAGGACATAGGCTATTTTTTAATTCTAAATTAGGGTTGTAAGGGGTCGATAAGGGGGGATGAAAAGTTGTATGGAAGTATCGCTATTTTTAGAGCTAGAAACTTGAAATTTATTTTTCAGGCCATTGATTTGATATAAATAAACATTACAGTCAAAGTTTATATAAGTTGAGGTAAAGAGGTATGGGACCCAAAAAACTATTCCACGCGGACGAAGTCACAGGCGCAGCTAGTAACAAATCAATATTCAATAATGACTGGAAGGATTTTCTCCGATACAATTAAAATAACACTTAAATGTAAAATTAGCATACACCAAAAGTAAAACTAATACTTTTGGTGTATGCTAAGTGGTCTATTAAGGTAAATTTACCAAAATTATTGTGATTTCGGTAGTGTTAACAGTGTTGTAATGATTTTTCAGTATACTCATTCAAATCATCTACTGTGTTGCTCTTCATGTATACCAGATTGTAAGTGAATTATTACTTTCCCCGCAAGTGCTGATGGACGTTTCTAAAGTACGGAAACGTTTTTTCTTTGTAGCTATTTAACTCTCTCTGACCGACCTAACTGTCATTTCCATTTCCGCAATTAAACATTTATAAGAGAATGTATTATGAAAATGCCCCTAGCGAGTCTATCACGATTAAATCCATCAATTCAACGAGATTAAATCTTCCCGAGATAGAAAATTGTTGCGGATGTTTTTTTTTTAAATTGCAACGACATTTTCTCTTTCTGTTCAAATACTTGGTCTTCCACTGTTTCTTTATATTTATTTTTAATGCAATGCTTACGTTATTCCATAATTTTACACAGCTTAGTTTTAGTTATAGACGTAATCTATAGATCCCTTTTTTTTAGATGATAAAGATATTTCTAAGTTTTTATATTCCTATTTAATACACTGGTTTCATATAGTTGTCCTTAGACTTTAATTTTACCTACTATGTCCGTTTTATAATTTTCTGTTTTTTTATTCGATTAGCTTTTATTTATCTATCACGAACAAAACGTTAACTTATTAAGGAAGACTCGTCTTTCGATCGTTAAACTAATGGCATAACTTTTAATATATGGTTATTTTAACGTCAACAATTTTGTCGATTTCTCCAGGTAGCCACTTTCGTTGATTTCGTTCTCGTGTTTGCAGTAGAAACAACAAATGTTTAGTTTCAATATATTATTTGGAAACTCATAGAGTGCTGGTTTCTTATATTTGTATATGTTTATTAGAGAAAATAAACTTTTTGCTGACGATAAATAAAAATAACGAATTATCAAGCTCATAAATCAGAGCTGGTAATCGTTTTACTTTCAATCGTGTAAGAATTTACGCAAAAAGTGTGTTATGTGATATTATGTCATACAGATTTGAACCAGTATTATATAGAGGTGCAAAGACGCCGCCGGTCAGCTGTTTATCAAGAAAACACGCAAGATTACGCATTCTATAGGAAATCATTTGAACACGCACTCTTTGGAGAAGTGGTTATAAACACATTAATGAACTTTTTGTTAAAGATGAACGATATTACAATCCTTCAGATCTTGTGAGCGTAACAATTTGCAAAATCAAGAAATTTCCGACCATACTATTATTAATGATTGAACGCATTTGTAAGTTGATAAAGCTACGTACCTACTTTAGTGTATAGTTGAAGAGATAGTTAGTTGCAACTTATCTCAAGAAAAAAATCATAAAATCAAATCAAGTCTGACAGTTAAAACAGAACGGACGTCGAAGGCGAAACAGTATTTATTTTCTAATTGCTATAGCTTATATGTTATGTGCGAGTTGTATTATTGCCTAGTGTGTACACCTTTTAATTAAACGAAGCACAGAGCACGAAAAAGAACAATGCGTAATGCTCATATTGTCCTTGTGTATAAAATTGCTTGTCCTCACTGATAAAGTATATTAATTTTAGTACTATATTTACGAGCTGACAGAGTATTGGGCATGATAAATCGGATCTCCGAGGTCATTTCAGGAGGTGACCAGCAACTATAGAGTTTGCTGCGCTTCCTGGAGGAACTGGACTGGCAAGATTAGGGCTAACCGTCCAAAAAAGAAAAAAAGGGCGCAAAGAAAGATGTCAAAAAAAAAACATTCAATGTAATCTGATGTATTGTCGAGGAACTAAGAGGTAACCGACCGGGCGCTGGTTTGCCACATAAGCGATTAAAAAAATTAAAATACAAAGTAAGAGTATTCTAATACCAGCCATTGAAAGTCCACTGCTGGACATAGGCCTCCCATGATAGAGAAAATGTTGCCCATAATTGCCGCGCTGGGCAAGCGTGTTGGCAATCGCAGAGCGCAGCTTTCGCGAAGAGGATGCTGCTGCTCATCCCCGCCCGGTGCATTTGAGCTGTAATGTTATGGATGGATATACCGCCATCGGTCGGTTCTGCTACCTTAGTCGAATCTAACGACACCTGGTACAGGGGAAGGTATACTATTCTTCTCTGCCGGTACCTCATGGCAGAGTAGAAAGCATATATACATTATTAAATAATAAATTAACTACACGATTATAAAGCATATGTTAAGAAAGAGGACTAAATGTTACCATGAGGAGGCGATATTTACTTTGACGTTGTTCACAACTTAATATCCATATTCTTCTTTAACTTATGTGAAATTCCAAACATGGGAACTTTCACGCTTTGGCCGTATTGTTTTTCATAATTCATACTTTAGTACAGTCATACCTACTCATTATTATGTATTATGCAAGAAAAAGGTAATAAAGTCAACAAATAAATTGGCTGGAAGTCTTGTGCAATTGACCGGATCGTTCCGATCCGACTTGTATTATTTTATTACTTATCGATTCGAAAACCTTGTACCTGGCTAGTAATGAGGATACGGAACGGATGACCACTTTCACTGCTGGCGCGATGACCCCCCACAGTGACCTCCGCGCAATACCTTCATGTCACTTAACAAATAATTGACACCTTAGTAAGGTATTCCTTATTATTAGTGTTCTAAGATTTGGTTCGAATATGAGTTGTAGGTCTGTTACCTTTTTATTTCTATCTGTTGAACTGCCCTTGCTTCACTTCAGATCATACTATCAGTGAATCATTCCGTCCATTGGTAACAATAAAAATCTGTTTATATTGCACATACAGATTAGACGGGACTTAACTATACCAATACTATAAAGAGAAAATGTTTGTATTTTTATACTAATAAAAACAACTGAAACGATTTTAGAAATTCTATCATTAATAAAAAGCTACATTTTTCCGTAACATAGGCTATATCATATATACAAAAAATAGAGATGCCTTTCTAAAAAGGAAATAAAAAAAGAAATATGTTTATTGGAAATATGTAATTTTTTATGTTTGTAAGAAATAAACTCAAAAACCACTAAACCGATTTTATTTTTTTTTACTACAAGAAAAAGCGATTTTATCAGCAAGAAATAGAAGCTATATTTTATCTCCATACTTTTAAGAAAAAGGAAACTGCACGGGTGTAACCACGGAGTATTTTTAGTATTATAAAATCTGATGAATTCTGATTTGAATAGCTTAGAAATAAAAGGTTATGTACTCTATATTTAAATGGGCTTAGAAAATACAAATATTCATTTACAATTATAAATATCACGCTGTTGTCTTCTTGAACCATTTGCTTCACTTAAGCTGAAACAAATGGTTATTTAACAAGTAAAGGTAATTGGCAACACCGAGCGGCCCGAGCCGATTTCGAGTTTAGTCGCTCGATATGACTGTTATTTTGCATAAGTCATTGTTGACTTGCTTCCGCGTTCGGCCGATAGTTTCGTTAGGCAATGTTGCTTCTAAGCATTCTTGGGCGAACTGGTTTGTAATGATATAACTAGATCAACGGTCCCAATGCCCGTGGACTTGCTCATCCCGCTGCTTGACTAATGTCGATCAATTAATTCTTGTTGCTAGCACTCTATTTAAAATTATTTCTCAACTGCACAAGCTACGCAATCCACTTAGGAAACGAGTTACAGGTTTACTTAGAAAAATTTATGTTTTTGAAGTTGATAGTTATTACTTTTACCTACTATTATTAATTAATAATAATAACTTTATTCAACAACAAAAGGAAACCTAAACTAAGGTACATTTTGATACTTAGGTACCTAAACTAGGTCTAGCCTGTTTTTATAGGCACCTAATTGAGTTTATATTATGCTGAATCGATAACTTTCTCAACTAAAACAGTAAAAACTGTGTATTCATCCTATAAAATATTTAACTAATTATTATGCTGTATCTATAGTATACTTTATGTATAAATTATCTAATATAAGCAAGATTAGACAGCTTTATTGCAATCACCCCAAATTAAATTGCTAATGAAATCCTTGTGCCCAGTAATACTAAATATCGCCTGTCAATCACCAAATAGGTCTGTGATATTTAACGCCAGATTGCAGTTGCAAATATCGGTACACTTACCACATCCTTGCTCGCGTATATACCCTAGTGGATTATATTTATGCACCTTGTAACCAAGAGGCAGGTACCTGATTTCTAAGACAGCGTATGAGCCAACAATTTTTTGTTAATACTTGACGAAAATATTTGTACACCTTGTTAAACACGTTAACCAGACGTAATATTTGTCTTAGTTAAAGTTTGTTGGCAAAAGACGTGTAGTAAACTATAAAAATATATATGATATAATTATTATCAAATTAATTATTTTATTAAATATTAGAATAACATATGGTTGAATTTGATTTGAACTAACTACGATAAATAATTGTAACATCAGATACAAAAAAAAACACAGATTAGGGTCGTTAATAAATTTCTTAACATTATTATATTAATTTTAATTTATATCTGCCATCTGTAAATTCAATTTATTATTTTCCAAAATTAACATATTGTATTCAATATTGAAAGTGTATTATACATACAGAGTAACAATGTCTAAACTAACAACCAAGTAATATGAAGTCCTTAGCAATTGCATCATATACAGCAACGTGCATGTCAAGCAAAATAATTCAATGTATTTAAAAGTAACAGCACCAAGTTTACACAAAGAATTGTGCATAAGTATATTTTACACGGTGGTATCATTTGAATAAATTTGCACAATCATCAATTAATATTGCGCATTCAACCTCCGTTTGAAAAAAGAATCACACCGGGTGGATAGCAAATTAAACTTTCATAAACAAATATGACATTGAACTAGCGGGCACGCGATACACTTCGAACTGTAACATTGTAATTAGCTTAGTTAATGAGTGTGCCAGAATGTGTTAAGCGCGGAATGTGGCGTTTACAGTGAACGTGAAGACGGTTGTGCCACCGCGCTCGGTTCGCACGCAACGTGTGGTCAAAAGTCAACGGATCGACGTAGCGTGGTTCCTGATGTTGGCGATTAAAATAACCTGCCTCTTATCATCGAGTGAATGAGGTAAATGACTCCAGCCTTACGCCCTTTTCGATCTCGATGTTGTAGCTTGAATCTTTTACGTAATTTTATTTATACACGTAACACGAGTACTCACCATCGAATGATATAATTTTAGTTTTATCTAATGTTTGTATTATTAAAAAAATATATTTTTTATATGTCAATCTTTTAAGATTTATTTTATTATCTAAATTGATCTAATCCATCTTTCATTTGGAACATATTTTGTGATTTAGACTATACCATTTACCAAAGAATTTTCAATATTGTATTTCTTTTAATAGTTATAACAAAACTATATATATATATTATTAGAATCTGGCCTAGCGTGTATTTATTACTTTTAAGTGATCCATAAGGCAGCGTAAGTAATCCAACGTCCGCTGGAACATGGACTTATTATGCAGGACCCAATAAACCTGTTTGTGGTTTCTAATTTTCTACTCGTATCTTAGAAGATCGTCATATTTGTTACGAAAGAGGTTGTATTTTTATGAAAGTGGAATTCCATTTATCTAAGGATTGTAATTATTCCATTTAAGTTACATTCGCTTCGTGGTATTGTCAGCGTATGTTGCGAATTCGAGATCTCAATGTGTATTAAATTAACGCATTAAACTGATTTGCGGTTGATGACTTGTCCGAGCCCTTGTTCCAGTTCCACTCGAGGGACCGTTTATGAAAAACGTAGTAAATAGTATAACAGCAAAGTTCATTCCTTAAAAATATATTTGATATTTCAATAACTTTTTGTCTAGGTGCCGGAAAGCTGTTGATAATTATAGTTATTCATGTTCTTGTATCTTAAAGACATTTGACTGGAGCCCATGTCTATTTCAATGTGTTTTCCTAAAATAACATTAATAGTCTTATCTTTTTTGTATTGAGCGCGGTATTAAACTGGCGCTATATACGATATACCAATACGTTTAACCAGGTAGTCATTAAATATTATATGATTTTAACTATTGTTTGTATAACCATTTCTTATTAAGATAACGCTGACAGTCAAACAAAATGTCCTACATAATGCCACCAGCGGCCAAAATAGAGGCAAAAAAACAGGCATTAAGAATGGAGAAATGTGCACGCGTTGAAAAAGGTTACGCAGGCGAGCGGCACGGTAGTACTTGTCGCCTGGGTTGCAACAGCCAGCTGACCCACTGTGCTGTATATAAGCTGCATTAGCCCTTTGAAAGGTTACCTGGAACCTTCAGACATTACAAAAACCTTTTACCTGGATAATATGGACACACTTAATTAACCGCAACCACTATTTTAATTATAAGATGTTATAGCAACAAAATAAATGTAATCGTGTTATTGTAACCTTACATATAGATACCGTGTAAAATAATATATAACATTTTGCAGGGTAGAAAAATCATGAAACGTTTGTTTTATTACGTACTTACTTCAAATGACAAAACTAGTAGGTTAAGACAATAAACCTGATGTTTTACAATAAATTGATTAAACAAATATCAATTAAACAATAATTTATTGGTAGAAGTGAGGCCAAAATGTCGGATAATAATATTATTGTACAATTTACTAAATCTTGTTAACCAGCATATGTATCCAGGTGTATCGTCTATAGATGATAGACGTTATTAATAACATATGATATTATATTAACACTAGCTGTGCCCGCGACTTAGTCCGTGTGAAGTTTGGGGATTGGAGTTTTTTTAGGTACCATACCTCCTTACCTTAACTTATATAAACTTTGAATGTCATGTTAATTTATATCGAATCAATGGGCTCAAAAATAAGTTTCAAGTTTCTAGCTCTAAAAATAGCGATACTTCCATACAACTTTTGATCCCTCCTATCGACCCCTTACAACCCTTATTTCCAATTAAAAAATAACTTATGTCCTTTTTTAGGGTCTAAAGATTGTCAGTGCCAAATTTCATCAAAATCGGTTGATATGTTTAAGCGGGAAAGCGTAACAGACAGACAGACAGACAGAGTTACTTTCGCATTTATAATATTAGTAGGGATATAAATCGTATTGGCACTCGTTTCTTCGTCAGCAGAGACACCTCGACATAACACAAGTATAGCTGGTATTAAAGTTTAGCGTTCCGGTGGTGCTTGTTGTAATAGCACCTCTGCAAGTTCCATCCTGGATTAGTATTGCATCCAACTTCCTTCTCAAGACTAGATTTGCTAATTATATATATGAATCGTTACGATTAAAAATGACCCAGGACAATCTATAAGCAGAAATAATGGTGAATCTGGTGTAGGACGTCTACTGATAGACGATGGTGATGATGGAACTTCTCTGTCAGCAAGACTTCTTTCACCAATAGGATCTCAATATTTGATCAATTTATTCGAGTTATCGTCATCATATCAGCCATTATATCATAATTAATCCAATGCTGGACATACTATGCCATATAAAAGGGGGAATTTCGCCCTTATATATAATAAATTGACGCGCTGGGCAAGCGTGTTGGCAATCGCAGATCGCAACTTTCGCGACGGATACTGATGCCCAATACTGCCCAGTGTGTTTGAGCTACACTGTATCGTATGGATATACCGTCGTCTGTCGGTTCTGATACCATAGTCGTCTTTTACGACACCTGTACAGGCGGAGGTACTACTCTGGCGGTACCTCACGGCAAATTACACACCTTGCAATGAATCTTGAAGTGTAACTCATATGAAAATCCGTTAGGATATTTTTAAGTGATATATGATATAGTAAGGATAGTCAGAGATAACAATCTATAAAACACCGGGTATATGTAAATTAATATTAGTGTTGGAGCAATCAGCAACAAAATAAAAGGTATAAATGTTTTCGATTACCTCTGTTGTTCAAACAAGAAGATGCACTGTCATGCTTTGGGCATTCAGTAGTTTGCTCAGTCGGAACGAAAACAGCCGCTTTCGATCCGTGAAGTTTCGTAACATTTTTGAATCAGTGCGTCCGTCTCGAAGGTTGTAAATTACCATACTATTAATAGAGAAGTTGTAATTGATCTCGCACATTGGAAGAATAGAAAAGTTTCACCATTAGGTCAGTAACAATGGAGTAGCCCAAGTTAGGAAACAGTGGTCCATGTGTTGTCTGTCGGACCTTCTACACCTATCAATTATGTGCCATTACTGTATGTTCGCAGGTGGCGTTTATTTAGAGAGAAAATAGGTTATTCTCATGGCGCTATAGGTTTGATAATATCAAGCTAAATACATTTTCTGATTTGTACACTCACATATCATACTAGTGGCGCCCCGCGGCTTTTCAAGAGTAGTATTAAAAAGATATATTTTTTTTTGCCTAAGCTACTATCATAACATCAGCTGTATTTTTAAATAGGTCCAGCCGTGACATAGGTTATTTCAATCATACAGACACACAATAAAAATAAAATGATTTTTTTTACTTCCATGGTTATATTTTGAATAATTATGACTGATTGATTGATTGAATATTTTTACATTACAAACAGACATTTCATCTTAGGTATATGTATAGATTTTGAGCCACTTATTTTTAATTAGCCTAAAATTAGTTACGTGGTTTTCCGATTTCGTTGAAACATTCTTTCATTTACAACAAGGTTCAGTTTTAACTGAACAATGTGTTATAAGTCTAATTGTTAAAAGCAATCCAATTTTAACGCAACTATTAATTAATAAGCAAAAATACTTACTAACACTGAAATAACTTGTTATTAATCACCTTGACCTACTTTATTATTCGTTACAGTGACTGAGAATGTGGAAGGCTACTGCTGACGACTCAATACCAACATTCTAAGAAGTACATATAAACATGTAATAATGCATTAGATTTAGAGTTTTACTGCCTAAAGCGTTTCCATATAGTCGCAAGTAGTTATGTTGAAGTAACGTATTACATGTATAATGTCTATTTGCACCGTCATGCCATTAGTGGTCAACAACTGACACCCTGTCCGGGCGTTCATGCGTATGCGCATACCTAATCAACTCCTAATGTACATGCGCTTACCTATATAAGTACAGATGGTCAGCACAATTTAAAATATGATTGATTGTTCGTAATAAAACTACTCTTAAACTAGCCGTTAAACGCGGATAATTTAATTTTTATATGTATATGCGATATATTTTTTTTTGTCTTGACAACAATTGCGGCAAAAGTAAAAAAATTAATCAACCCCGTTCTGTTAGGTAGTGACGAGTATTGTTCGGTTTTTTCACTTTACATTCCTATTTATATATATATATAGGAATTCATAGATTTCACTATATCTGTTGTATGATTGCATGATATTTTTAACGATATAATGATGACGTCATTATATTGTATCATTGCTTGTACTGTTGAGTGTAAGACACTTATAGCCTATATATACCATATAAAGAATATCTTTAAAAAGTTCTGCATCACCTTTGCCTCTTACCATCTCACACCACGCCATTACGCTACAGGGATTCCGTAAAACTAGCTAAGCCGTTATATTAACTGTTTGTTTTTACCGGGTCGTCTGTAAATATGTAATTTGTGTAATCTGTAAACATGATGTGGTTTATGTAATAGGTTTTGGCTACGCGACACCGCTGCGGTCATCGTGGTCGCGTTTCGCTTTCACCATAATAGCTCACTTTCTCGAGCTTTGGGTGCATCCACGTGAGACCGTCTCTTTGCTTCACTGACAGCGTCCCCCATCTGCATTTAGGAGACAGCACAAAGCGGGCAATTACGCGCACCGGAACCCTGTTTGAAAATGTTTTCGGTACCTCCGTATACGTCGGCATGTACTTTAATCACAGTCACCAGAGATTATGAGAGCACTTTTAAATGTCATATTGTCTCGGTCGTGCATCGTGATTTTCATGTTATGTGAACACGCAAATATGTATGACGACACGGAAAAGTGTCTTACTCATAATAAATACACGGCAGTAATAATAAATATAGTCATGGCAATGGTTAACATTTTAAGAGCAGATACCGATTGGCACTTCATTCCATAATAAGTTACCCATGCTGTCACGTGTTGGTCACTCGATAACATCTACTTTCAAAATTGTTTTTTACTACACGCCTTTTCCTGTCCGGATACGTTACTTTCATGGCGGAATTAAATAATACGCCAGATAATTACAACGTTTGTTTAGACTACATAATAATTTAATAATTTTCTGTGGGAGAATCCAAACTGTTTCTATGTTGTAGCTTTCCAATACGGTTCTTATTTTATTTAAAAGCATTGATTGACCTCTACTTTTATAATATAGCATACAAACATTTTAATCACCTAACATAATTTTGGTATTGCATAATCATGTTTTGTATGAAAATAACTGATTCCGGATTTAATAACAGACTGGTGATTACGTGTACCACGCGAAAACTCCCTGAATCAATTTCCGTATTTTTTGTTTTTAATGTTTTACATTTAAGTTTATCGATCACTTTGTATTCCTATGAGATATCATATAATAAATTTGATAAAGTATTACTTGCTTATACAGTTCGACAGTCAATTAATGTACTTAAACGGCTTTAAGGCTTGGTTTATTTGAACTTTTTATATTAACCACCTTGAAGTCGATCTCTGCAATGGCTCGATTTAAAGATATTTAAAATGTTAAATTAACCACGTTTAAAAGTCACAAATATAGTTTTATTATATAGGCAGCTATAAACCTAAAAATAAATTCACACTACATCTCGCATATAACTCGACGACGACGACGACGACGACATAAGTCGCTTAAACCAGTTGTGGTACGGACATCAGACAACAGAAATATCGTAAATATAATACTTGTATGTCCTCATTATATACCCTGCAAGGGGATCGAGCCCACGACCATTGGCGTACAAGATAAATGAATAAATTAATACGACACACTACTGAATGCGCCATCGAGCCCGGTCAAATATACACTTCACAATAAGAAATAATTTTTACAACGAAGGACTTTCGCTAATCGTGCTTGCGTAATAAGGAGTCTGTATTTACCACCCAATAGAGATGGTTATTGCTCTGGACGTCTCGTAATATGCAAAGCGTGCGTTCAGCGCTCAATCCGTCACGGCTGCGCGGGCGCAGCGCCCCCGACAACCACGCTCAGATTAATCACGCTGTATACGTAAGTATTCCAGGTTGCCACAACTGATTAATTGGTGCATCACAGACATTTTAGGTCCGATATTTACATTTACATTAGTATGTGCCCTTCTAACATAGAAGTCCTTATTGGCAGTATAAAACAACTTGCTAGTTGACCCGACAACCGTTATCTTAATTACACTTAAATGTTCAATTTTGTGACTATAAACTGTCCTATATCTAAAGCGGGATCAAATTGAACACAGTTAACATAGAATTATTAGAATTGGCGCCGTATTTTAGAGCTTTTTCCTGAAAAATCATCGTGATACGAAATTTTTAAAGACAAAAAAAATGTTTTTTATATATAGCTTCATTAAAATGACAGTTGTTAAACTAACGTGTTTAATTTATAATTTTTTTGTTTGTTGATTTCTAATCAAGCTGTATTTAAATAAGTTAATTAATTGATGCCCTGACTTATCCAAGCAATCCGCGATATAGCATACTAGCTTTTAATCGGATATGAAGCAGTTGATCTTACTTTAACCGCTTATGAAATAAGGATTCATATAATATATGTATCATAAAAATATCCATATCTATCATACTGATTTCGCAATTTGACGATTTGGCGTGGGCAGCTGAGCAGGGAGTCCTTACGAAATATTCTGTAGCTTCTCCGTCGTCAGTTTGTGCTGTATGATACTGACAGTCTGTCGTATTTTTTTAGAAAAAATATTTGAAGTAAATAGGTTAAGGTAAGGTCGTAACAGGCAACTAAAGTACCAGAACCGGCAGATAGCGGTATATCCATCCGGAGCATTGTAGCTCAAATGCAACAGGCGGGAATGGGCAGCAGCATTACCGTCGTGAAGCTACGCTCTTCCTTTGCCACCGCGCTTGCCAAGCGCGGCAATTATAGGAAAATTCCCTTTTCTTTTTGGGAGGCCTATGACCAGCAGCGGATGTTTTACAGCTACTATGATGTTGATGATGATGCCAGGTTAAGAAATCTCATGCAGCCTACTGTTAGTGATCTCCCAGTAATTTTACACTTGCAACGTAGTTTTAATGAAGTCTGATACGAAGGTGATTCGACACAGATTGCACGTAAACATTATGCATTTCTCATGCGAATTTGCTTCGGTTCGTGACTTATTGGAGACAATCAGTTGAACTTCGCGACGTACGTTATTGAATTAAGTAATCATGAATCCGAGATCACGATTACCGTCGACAAACGCTATGGGAATCAAGGGAAACAATAAATAATAAGCTGACAACTGCGATACCATTTTATGTCAGTATACACTACAATAATAATAAACTAGGAAAACAGGCGGATAATTAGTTAAATTTAAATCTTAGTCATTTAAACTGAGGTTGCAATGGGTGGATTATAAAAAAATGTTTAATTTATGTTCGAATTTCGTTTTCGTTCGAAAGTTCGAATATTTATGCTCGAATATTTAATGCTAATGCATGTTTTTAATATTAGTCATAATGATATTATCCGGTGCTTATTTTCATTACAAAAATCGGTTTATGCATGCGAGTGTGAGCCAAGTTTGTTGGTTAAATTTTATCTAACAGGTGGGACTCGAACGTGTAACGTGCGTTCCATTTGAATTATTTTTGTAAAATAATAACGGTCAGCCTTGACCGGCACGAGTAATGACAGTTTCCAATTCCGCCATTCACGAGACAAAAATCACACTCACTTTTATATGTTCTTTTTATATCCATAAATCAATTACATACATGTCGAATAGTTAGTTATATTTATTTAGTTAAGTTATCGTAAAACAATCATGTATAAGCCTTTTGATTATTTTATTATTAAGGCATAAATGGCTGATTAAACGCTTTAATATAATATCTAAATTTATTTTTTATTTGAGTTGCTTAGAAACGTGACGGACCTGCGCGTTGATCGCGCCTTTTACAAGGGCGTGTAAAAAATAAATTCAATATAATTCTGCAAGTTGTAACATTACTTTTTATTTATATATGCAGTAATTTGCAGACGATAAACTAACCATTTTTTAAATCATTAAAAAAAGGTTAGTTTTTCAATCTGGCGGAACCGACTTCAAGGCTACAAACATATTGACATTGAAGTATCGATTGTAAAGCTTATATCCTGATATTAATCGCCCATTCTTTTAAGTTTTAATTTTTTATTTTAAAAACGTGTCGTTTTCCTGAACTATATGACTGTCGGAATTTTTTTTCGCGCGAATTGGTGTATGCGTATATATATTTACGTAGATGGACATGTATGAGATAGTCCAATTTCGGTACTTAATGATCGGTGAAACTGATGGTTGGCACATGTATTCCTTTTTGAAGGTTTTAAATGGCGTTTACAATAAATAAATGCAGACCGATATAATATACAATAAAAAGTTTTACACAAACACTTATTGTAATTTTATTAAATTGGATTTCACTTACCTCGTAACTGGAATTAGGCGATTTTCAAAAATGGATATTATATCATTTATGTTTTATATATATATATATATATATATATATTTACTAACAGGTACCTTAATTTAAAGTGAAATTCAGGAGCGTATATTAGCGTAATTATCGTATAATAAAAATATAATACAATAAAAAACATAATATACTTGTTCAAATAAACTGTTTTAATAATATTACATTAGAATACATCAATTATATTAGACTATAATACCTCAATGAGCAGATAATATTTATAATTAAGGGTGAAAAGGAATGATATTATCTCTTAATTATGCTTTTGCTCTGTACTTACTATATTAGGTAGAGTTGGTTTAATAATTTTAAAGATCAGATTACTCAAGGGCAGTCTACAATAGCAATTTCATTTAAAGGTCATGAGTTGGATGCAGTTATTTCATTGTCATACCGCAGTTTATTGCCACAAGCCTGTAGGCAAACGTTGCCTAGCCTTAGTCAGAGGTTATCATTTTGTTAAAGGGCACTACTAACGAACAGAGTGCAGGTAGGTACTCTAATTTATTGATGCGACCTGATTGAATTGTGGGTTAAAATGCACCGTACATATCTTATCTTCTTAGTCCATTTTACATTGTACTTATATCAATTTTTTGCTTATTAGAAAAATGGAAAGTAATGTTCTTCATGGTTAAGTACATAAAATTTGTTGTGTTTTTTTACCATTAGTCTATTATTATCAACGGGAGATTGATACAATCAATAAAATAAATTATAAAAAAATATAATGAACTACATAATTGAAGTAATACGTATTAGGTTGCAGACATTAGATCCGTTTATGAATATGTGCTTGCTACAATAATAAAAGATAACTTAAACAGTATATCACAACACCGATTAGGAAAACGTATGTATTTAGATAGACCTTTGTCTTCCACGAAGCAGTTATTTATATTAAATAGGTAGTTAAAGTTGGAATCTATTCTCATAATGGGTAGGTATGTTATCGTGGGATCATTGTGTTAGCTAGAGCCAGGATGCGGATCTCGCTGAGCCAGTCACTTCTCCAAGGTTTGCCCGTATTCGACACACGAACGATCCAGCCTTTCTAAAATACTTTATTTTGTTTCGTCGGCTCTGTATCGGTGGTCCACTCACGTATTTGCATACTGCGTTGCAGTTGTGATCTATTTAGGGTAGGCCGCTTTAGAGTAGGACTTTCTAAAACGGTTTAAGAAGTAAAGGTTTTGCTTATAGAGTTTATTGAGAGAAATTGCTTGAATTGTAATAGAATAAATGGAAAATTATTATATTTTTCTTAAACTAATTGAAATTTTACTGTACAAGCTAGGCTAGATCGATAACAATTCTTAAGCATATGGTTTAGCCTCACTTTTAAATGCTACAAACTGCAGTATGAATTTTTTAGTTATATATGTGCGTGTATATGTATGTGTATATATGTATATATTGGTATGTGAATTCGCTAATTACATGTAATTTTATTGTATATGTGTACACACCAAACTGGCCACTATATTAATATATTCACATGTCCATCCCAAGGATGCCTGGAAGCGATCGCCCAGAGCGATATGGCCAATTGTACGATTTTAAGTTTAATGTGAATAAAAAATAATATATTATTATTATTGTAGGGACGCTATTTGCATTTGTTTTTATCTCGAAACTTGTGCCCGATTTTCTGTTCATTCTCATATTTAAGAGTTCGCTAAATTTTACGTTAAGATACGGCTTAGTTATTGTCTTTTAATATTTCGTATTTAGCGCTATCCTGTTATTCTTGTCATGTCTTGGCGTACACATCTTCGTCCGTAATATAAAGGAAATCTCTAACATGGGTATCCCCTAACTGTTAAATAAATAAATTAACAGAACCTGTCAGCCATTGACCTGACTTTGCGATAAGTGGCTTATAGCACTTCTGTTATGGATATCAGAAAACAGAGAAATTGAAAATATAATCCTTGAATACTCAAACACAACAAGCTCTAATGTTTGTCCTGGGATGGGATAGAACTCACGAAAAAATATCACCAGCAAGTCGCCAACGCAGATGTTAACCGGAATTTGGACCGGAGGTAATCTGTAAATGGGAGCTTTTTTCAGTGGTTTTAAACATTTAGCTATATAATATTATGTATGATATATATAGGTTTTTATAATTTATTTGAAAAGCAAATATAATCAATTTATTACATCACTATAGTAAAATACTAGTGCAAACTTATGTCGAGCTGCTAACGTTACTCACTCAGCTGTAACAACACATTTATTAAATAAGTAGCCGATAGTAATCTCATTAAACTCGTTCTTGAAAATCCCACGAGGACTTTCATTTCCTTATAGTTTCTCAACTAGGTCAAAATGGTAACAATAATGTGTGAGTGTTAAGTATTCCTTTACCGTAACGTCATCACACGCATGCCGATATTTTTTTAATTAACATACCCGTTTAATATGTTTATCTTTATGTAGAAATAAAATAAAGGTGTCTATTTGTAATTTCAAACTAACAGCTTTTTAAAAAGGCTTAAGAAAGATATACAAACTTATGTACGGTACTTATTACTATATAAAATAAACTTAAATTTTTTGCTTGCTGTGTAAGATAAACTCTAAAACGACTGGACCGATTTTAATGGGACTTTCAGTGGCGGATGATTATGACACAAGGAGTGACTTAGACTACTTGTGTTATTTTTTATTCTCACGGAACAGGTATTACGTGGGTTTCACCTACGTAACACTCGTTCATGTATACCCGCGGGTCGCAGCTAGTCTCATAATAATAAGTTTAATTGTACCAGAGATCATAACTGCCTATTGGTTTTCGGCTGCATTTCACCACCGCAGTTCTTTAATGATTGATAACTTTGTACAAGGCTATATTAAGTGGTAGGTAGCAAAGTTTGTTATAAGACATCTTAAGTATTCTGGTTGTGGCCGTAGACAAATATTAATGAAATTATATCTTTCTGTCATATTAAGTATCTTAGTACTTTACGGCCTTTAGTTTTGGATGGTTTGAATATTAAACATCAATAAAATTACGTAGATTTATCGTTTTAGGTTATGAAACAAAAATATATCGCGTAATATTATTATTTGCAATAAAATTGTGCCGTAAAATCACAAGATAAATGAGCCAAGGCAGATATTTTGATCACTTCTTTTTTCACCCATGAATTGTTTTTACGACTTGCAGTATTAATTAGCATTGTATCATAAATTAAATATATTAAGCATATAATAATTTTCTGATAATCATATAAACTAGCAGCGCTCCGCTGTTTCAGTTCACCGCGTAGTTCCCGTTATAATAATAAAAATTAAGATCTCCTTAAAACATCAGCTATTTGCTGGTAAAAGTGCTGCTAAAATCGGTCTTTTAGAGTTTAGCCGAAAAAAATTCAGGTAGATAAACATTAAAAAGAAAGTAACTACTGTATACTTCCATATGCATTCGGTGAAATTTTATTACATGTACCTAACTGATTTTAAGCCATTTAAACTGAGTCTGCATTCTGTATAAACACAGGCTTAGTGACTTGGTCATTTAAATCGATGCAAGAGCACGAGGCCACGGCAAACTATCTATCATTAATTCTGCCAAAAAAGGCTATCATTGTTTTATAGCGCAAGACGCTTCTTAAGTAAGTATATGTTTATAAATGGCGACTGTAAAAGTAAATACAGTAATTACTTTATATGTGTATGTCTAGCAGATCCTTGTTAATTCATAATATTTATAAGCGCGTTTATCCTACTGCTTAATCATCTAGACAGAAAGTATAAGATTTGACATGCGTGGTATGACAGTAAAGCTTTGCATATTTGTCATAGATAATCCGTTTATTACCTTTTCATGAATATAAGGCTAATGTAAAATAAAGGAGTTCCGTGATGTTCCATTCGTTTTGGAATATTAAAAGCTTATAAAAGTACATATATATATATTAATAGACTTTATTTGCGCTAAAATTGTACTGTAAAAATCAAGATAAATGAGTCTAGTCAGTTATTTTGATGACTCTTTTTCCTCGCTTGAATTGTAATCTTTAGGCCGTGCGGCATAAATTAGCATTGTATCACAGATTATATACGGTTACTCTAACTATGGAGAAATAATAGACATAGGTTTCTAACGTTCCAAACACAGCATTAGTTAGTATTTCGTAATGTTCGAATATTCACGGTGTATCAAAGCACTGAGATTTATACAGCCATTATCCGTAACAGGAATTTAGATCGTGAAAGTAAATGCGGTACGATGTTGGACCTACGAGCATTACTAAATCATGAAATGGATCAAGTTATTAATGGTCCAATAGTCTCATATAAATGTTTCTCAATGCGAGTGATGTGTTAGCAAATTATTTGGACAGATACGTAACGGCAGGTGATGCGAGATACATTCCAAAGTGTAATTGAGAGTACTCTTCTCTGTACGGTATTAACAAATTGCATGTCGACCTTTTTGTAACGTCATGTAGGTAGGCATGTGTTCGAAAGATTGCGTAATCACCATAAGTCTGTAGTTAGTATTAGTTTTTAAATGATCGTAGAGAACCTTCTTCAGAACCATTTTAAAATGTAGGTGTGATTAATTGTATCATTTATGAGAGCCACTTAATTGAAAGTCGAAACAAAATTAATTGTTTTAGGCTGTTGTATGCTCGAACTTTTATTGTTAAGTCCAAGGTGAACTCAGTAATTAATACAGAGCGAAAATTTTCGAAGGCTGTAACACAATACACATTGATCGGATCTTTATTGTGATGTCATATACCTACTTACTTCCTTTGACATAAATGTAAGTTTGTATTGACAGGTAACTACTATTATTACTAAATATTTTACATTATTAATAACTGTGCTGCAACAGAATAATAATACTCTTTATTGTACACCTAAATTCACAAACAATATTAACAGTATGGCGGCCTCATCACATAGATCGATTTATTCTAGGCAACCTTTGTGGAAAACATATTTAAAACACGAGGTAGTATGAGGTGTACCATATAGAATTAAAAAAATATTAACGTAAAAAACATGACACAAACTGTAATATATCCTTAAAATAAGTACAGTATTGGCCAGTAAGAATGCTAGGTTCTAGAAAGAAAAAAAAAATCAAAGTAATTGCAGCGATAGATAATACTCGTTTGTAGTTTGTATTCCATTAACAGGACATTTGTTTGTGTACTCAATAGAAGGATACATAAATATGACATCAGACATAATTTACTTACCTAATTAGGTGTTTGTTACAGAATTTTAGTAGAAGTTAGCAATATGCTTGTAAATGCTTTTAATACCTATGTATAGAAAACTTTTGTCATCCGTAAGTACGCAATAAAGGGATATCTATCCCATGTAGGCCATCTATTCTAGTTACTTAATATATCTGTTCCAGTTTCGGAATAAACATTGATTTTATTTTAGGTTTAATAAAATAGTAGTCACTAATGTCTATTTTTGTTACAGTTATACTCAACATAGTGTCCCCAATCACAGTGTCGTCAAATGGAAATAGCCCAGAAATCAAAATGATTGGCGGAATGATGGTGGATGTTCAAAAGGGATTTTCTCCAATGACACCAAAATCAATTGAAGCTACAACAAAAAGTAGTTTTGGAAGAAAAAAAAATAACACCTCTCCAAAACTATCGATTAACGAGAGATATAGACGACTAATACCTTATATGACTTTTTATTATGCTAATGATTTAGTTTCGCCAACAACAGAAGCGCATAGTGCTAAAAATGTTGAAGTTGAAAAAGCGGAAATAATAGAAGCGAAATCAATCCAGAGTTCAGATCAACGGCAGCCTAAGAAAATAGTTTATGCGTCGAATCGAAATATTCCGCTGTATCAGGGAAACCGTCTCACTCAATACAATATAGCTTCAGCAAATCCCACAAAATATCTCTACAATCAAGGTCCTGTTTATCAAAATATTAAAACTACTAATTACAATCCTTTTCTGACAGATCATCGTGCGACACCTAACAATGACTTTGAGTTGGAAAGACTTGTACACAAGCAAGTACTGAAAGCACCAAGTGCTCCTTTTTCGCCTCCTACAAGGAAACCTTATTTAAATCTTTACGATAATGGAGATTCTGCAAATGTGCGATATTATTTCCCAGAGAAGGAGCCTGCGCCAAAATATAAACTAGTACCTTATGAACAAACCCCCCCTGTGAAAGTGTTATCTCATAATGAAAATATTTATCGTTCGCCTAAACCACTAACACCCGTCCCGGTATTGGTGCAAAAGGAGCAAATCTACATAAAACCAAGGCCTGTACGTCCTCAATACATCTATGAAAATTCTAAACCTTTGCCATCTACATCTCCGAGGAAACAACCTGCTATTATTTCTGAAAGTTACTACGAAAAGCGTATAGCCCAAAACGCTCAGCCTGTCATAGAAAGTGGATTTAAACCAATTATTCACTCGACTATTTTGACTACTGAAGCTCCACTTTACAAATCCACAATATCAGACATTCCTGAGCACGTATTTAAATCAGAAAAATATCAAGCAGTTCAATTTATCGACACATCATCAGAAGCACCTGATGTCACGGATCACAAGCCCAACTATTATCAGTATGTCGTTGAACAACCATCGTATGAACCCCCACAACACGCTCCAGTTCCACAGAATACTGTAACGTTGGCAGATCTTCTTAATTCTTTACAATTAAATAAATCTATTCCTAAACCCATAACAAGAGAGAACGTCGGAGCGTCAATACGAACGCTACTGCAAGTTCTTAATGCTTTGAAAACCGCACCGCTAGATAAAGAAGAAAGTCCAGTTGTAAGTTTAAGCACCCCTAAGCCTTTCATACCAAGTAAACAGATAGAGGTATCAGTTAAACCAGTAGCCACTCCTATACCAACACTTGAAGACCAAGACTTTCACGACGAGCCATATCTTGCCCCAGTAAACACTCCATCCCAGCATTTAGATGGTAAGTACGAATTATATCGCAAATTATATCGCAAAGATATCGAATGAAAATAAAACTTGTTTTCAAAATAGATTTTCCTGCTAATGGAGGTAGTACCAGCCAACGATTTCCATTGCCCGTAACGTCCGACGACGAAGGCGGAACTCCTGGTCGACCAGGCATTGACTACCCGACGCTTACTGTCATACCACAAACGGCTTTCGACTGCAAAACTCAGCGCTACAAGGGATTTTTTGCTGATCCAGAAACTAGGTGTCAGGTAAATATGTGCTAAAAGAGGCTTTAAGCCTCCAGGTTTTGTAGATATATTGAAACCAGACAATATGTCAAGAAGGCATGAATGTGGTATTAGTAGTAGTACACATAATAGTTGCAACTAGATATTAGCAGCTTCTAACAGTCATGTTTGAAAAAAGAGTTCAATATGTGTGTATTTGTCATTTAGTTCTGAGATGTATTAGACAGTACGCTTCAGACCCAAGTTGGGTGCATGCTTAAGAATAAATAGTGTATGTGCATATCACTATAGTACCTACTGCAATATAAGTAATACCAATTCTACCAAAACGGACATATGGCGAGATACAAACAGCTAATAGAATATTATCGCTTACACATTTCGTCTTGCCAAATCGCAATGAGAGATGTGTATTAAGTGTAGAGATTATTTGTTCAGCGCAATTAGACTTTAACGACCTTGGCCGGTAAATTCAGAAATAAACGTGTAGCGACCGTTCATGCAATCTATAGTCAGCGGCATTAATTACAATCATCCCAAATCACCCTCGTTTAATTGATCTAGCCAGATCAATTTTATTAATTACGAATCTACGCAAGTGTTCGCTTTGAAAGATTTTTAGTCTTGCCTATATCCCAGTAAACTGTTTATATTATAAACTAGTTGTGCCCACGGCTTCGCCTGCGTGGATTTGTGACTTGGGGCAGCATATTTTCTTTCGAACTACAAACTTCCACGCAGCGCACGCAACGAAAGTAAATTTTTCGCCGGTTTTTTACCACACTTAAGATTAACGCTTTGCCCCTTTCAGTCGTAGCGTGATGTAATATAGCCTAAATTACTCCTTATTGTATTTCCGATAAGGACGGGACTTTTACTGGCCAGCCGGTCCAGCAGTTCCAGAGATTAGCCGAAACAAACAGACAGACAAACAAATATACAAAAATTGACAAAAAATAATTTTGGTGTTTACCGTAAATACATTCATATTTATATGTTGTAGAAAGCGATTATTTTTTTTTTTTATTTTAATTTTATAAACAGACACTCCAATTTTATAGAAAATACCGTTTTAGATTTTATTTATGGTTTCCGTAACAGTTCAACAAACATACACCTTGCGTTTCAGGTGTGGCACTACTGCGACTTGAACGGCGGGCAGGCGTCGTTCTTATGTCCCAACGGCACCATCTTCTCGCAGGCGGCGCTGACCTGCGACTGGTGGTTCAACGTGCGGTGTGCCTCCACAGCGCAGCTGTATGTTCTCAACGAGAGCCTTTACAAGTATATCCTGCCGCATTCACCTAAGTTTCCCGAGGACTACAGCGGGCCCTTGGTCGACAAGTCAGTATATGCAATAGCGTTTTAAATGTCATCGTATTATTGTAAAGACTAGAACTTATTTATAACCCAACTAGTGGGATTGTAAACTGACGGCAAATCGTTTAATAGTACCTTATTTGCCGCTGATTGCGCTTCAATTAATTAGAGTTAATGGCCGGCGTCAGTACCTCCATATGCTATGCTGTCCTTACCAAACTATAAAGGTACCGCTACTGCGTCACAAACGATCGGGTTATGATGAGATCGGATTGTAGGCGTAAATTTAACCTACCTACCCTAGGTTAGTTAAATTTAATTGACCTCTCTTATTCCTTATAATTTCGTCCTGACAGCGACGTATTTTATATGTTAGACTGTAGTTTCAGCACAAGTATAGGTATACTTGTTCTCACTAGTTACCACGACCAACCATTTAGAGATGAGTACCTACACTAGACAGACATTCGATCACATTTTATAAACTAACGAACATTAATAAGTAGTATTTTAAGCAGTATGGACATCCACAAGTGTTTGTAAAGACGGACACTTGTGGATGTCCATAGTAGTTAGATTACCTATTAACAAAATGTGTATAACATCTTACGATGTCTGTGTTACTTTCAGCTCTGCTACTTCTCCGATATATATTTAATGTTATGTATTTATATATTTTTATTGAATGTAAAATAATATAACCATCAGATATTTTATATACCTGATTATGTAGCGACATACATACCGATAGAATATCGATATTTTGAAAACAACATGTCTCAATATATAGAAACATACAGGTATGAACTTGTGTTAATCTCTTGATGTTAGAATTAATACTTTTCTAGATTTGTTTCAGTGTTGGTGACTGGAATACCAAGACATGAGAGCTATTATAATAATACAAACATATTATATCTATTTTACAGATATCTGACATTGAAATTCAAAGAGATGGAAGAACAGTTTAAGAAAAACAAGAATAAACAGAGTGCGGCTGAAAAGATGGATTCAAGCGAAACCGAAGATTCCACAGAGGATTCTAGTGATAAAGAGACAGAGAACAGCAGTGAGTCGGAGAAGTCAGGGGGTGTAGGAGTCAGCGAGGCAAGCGTGGTGGTCGGGTCTCCAGGCACCAGCGGCAACGTCGAAAGGCTGGAGGAATAACTTTCATTTTGTTTTGTTGTTTCCTAGATATACTGGCTTTTAAAAAGGTCATTGCAGTAGATTTTCCACGTGTGCTTCTTTTAACAACAGAAAACACATAGTACTATAGAACATACATAGAATACTGTTGTGTGTATACGATTTTGAGATAACGAGTTAAAACCCAAGAGCAATTACTCTGGCATACTAGATTCTTGATTCTACTTACTATTGGAATACAGGTACTTACTTCAATGAATACCTGTGCGTAGTAAACCTCATTCCTAAGTTACTGAATTGAATAAAAGTAGATATTTATTGTGGGTCGTAAATATTATATAGTTATATCTGTAATTGTATTCTTTGCAGCTTTTCCAATAACGACCTTTTTAAAGGCGTTCCATTTTACTGTAGTTCTTTTTAGAATGTACTTTATTGCTCGTCAATGAGCCCGTTCTAATTAGGTGTAGGAATGTGAATGTATTACCTAACGCGCGTATTAACTGTGATAGCTGGACAACTACTGCAGCGCGCAATCTGTTAAATGAATAATGGTCTGTAAAGATGATACATGGATTGAATTTCGCCGATTTTCATTTTTGTATGTTGTGAATAGGAATTAAACTTGCCATATTTCGCCATGTTTAATTCAAAATTAGAATAGTCGTGTTAGAGAGCCGATAGATCTAGAGTCTAAATTAATTTATATTAGATTAATTTATGATACAATACTCATAGTGATATGTTTGTGCAATGTGTAAATATTATAATCTACTTATGTCTCTGCCATTAGATCTTCAATCTTATATGTAGTATTAGGAAAGTGCAATAAATTATTCAAATATGTTGCATTGTTTTATTTAGCGAATATGTGGTCATAAAGAAACATTTATGGATATCCACGTAATAATCTTAGTTACTTGATTTATATACAGCATAAGACAATTTATTTACTACACGAATATGTATATAGACGTATGTTTGACTGAGTTTATATAGATACAAAAATTGAGAATTGCTAGAATTATGAGTAGGTAACACTAGAAAACATTTTGATTATAAGAACATAACAAAATAAGCGTATTAAAACGTCAAGTACTAATCCTATATGTAGTAGTAATATATTACTGTCTACATTCTTAGATTGGGACTTATCATATGAAGAAAATAACTAGATCGCTAATTAATATAATGCATTTACATCGATAATACTGACACTTAGTTATAAATGTGATTGAAATTTCAATGAGATTTATATTTCTTCTTAGATGATTATCCAAAATTGGATCATTAAAAGCTACAGTGAGTACCTAAATTACTTGGTACAATGCAATTTCGCAGATAAATACTTATACAAAAATATAATTTTGGGATGAAACAATTCTTAGACGTAGATAAAATGATACTTTTCCGTATAAGTACGTGTTAATATACTAGTAAATTTTGAACACGCCTCGTTTCCACAAATATTTCTATATACGTCACTATATACAGTTATTTACATTCAGACCACGTCTCCCATCACAAGCTGTTGCCATTTCAGTCTTTCAACATTTTCCTTCCATTGAATACCTACGGTTTCATACTTATGTATGTAGGTATTCTATCGAAACTTCGAACGAGGGGCGTTTCGAGCGAACGCACGGGGCGGGTGCCATTCTAACCATACCATAACTACTCAAATCGTCAACATAAAATATCGTTTGCTCATTTTGACAAACTAAGTATTCGATACGATAATACAACGTCGAAGGATAATCTTTTAAAACTCATCCGGTCACTCTTCGGACCGAGTTACGCGCAACGGAACGATAAAAAAACCGGGCGACCGGAAAGTCGAAGCTTCGAGTATACTCACTATCGATAAACCGCGGGCGAGTTCCCGAACGATACCCTACGAAATCTTTAAATTACCCTGTCAGTCGAAACTTTAACTTTAAATAACCATACTTACCGATAAACAATAGACAAACGCACGAAAACGTGCGGATAACGTACGCGATACGATATCCGAATACGAACGCGGACGACGCGAACGCACCTGCGCCCGGGGCGGCGGACGCGGTCGGCAATGCAGGGGTCGGGTGGCGCGGGCGTGGCGGCGGGGCGCGGGGCGCGGGGCGCGGAGCGGCGGGCAGCGCCTAGTGCTTGAGCAGCAGCGCGGCGTGCTTGAGGCGCAGGTGCGAGCGCAGCGTGTCGATGCGGCTGTAGGTGGCGGGGCAGTACGGGCACAGGCTGCGCTGCGCCGTGTGCGAGTGGAAGTGGTGCCAACGGTTGGACACCTCCTTGCCGCACGAGCGGCAGCGCCACAGCGCCGCGCTGTCGCCGGCCGGCTCGAACATGCTGTGGTACGAGTACTGCGGCGCGGCCGGCAGCCGCGCGCGCTCTGCGGAACAACGCGCCGCCCGACGTCAACGTACGCTCGGGCGTCCGGGCGGACCTACGGCGCCGGTCGCGGTCGGGCGGACCGGCGCGGGCCGAGGTGCGGGGCGTGCGACTCGCACGACTGAAACTACACTCATTGTAACATACCACAATTTAATGTAAAAATTAGTAATAAATACAACAGATAAATGCAGGAGTTTGCAACATGTTAAAATTGCATTACATAACATCGAACAATGTGAAAAAAAAATTGCATCAACCGCTTGCATAAAACAAAAAAAAATATTTAAATTAAACTTTAAACGGAGGCATCAAACCGAGACGAACAAAATATTCATAAACAAACAAAATGTTCATAAAATTGCATATATAATATAACAACAAGGCGGGCCGTCGGCCGCACGTACACGATTTGACACCCCCTCCCTATTAGTATTACACTATTGTGATATACGACACTATAACAAATTCGCTAATGTTATAAAGATGAAACAAAATAAACATAACTAGACCATTGCTATCCTGAATTAACCATAGAGCTAATCCTGCACTCCATTGAATTGAAATGATAAAGATCACACCTTTTGTGATATAATGTAAATTTTAATATTACAATAAATTGGAATATTCAATAGATTGGCCAAATAAGTGACTAGGTCCACAAGACCTCAATTTCATAAGACTAAATTTAGTAATTCGTTAACCTTATGTATAAATTCCATATGGCATAAAGTTAGCTTTCATTAAGTCCAATTACGTGGTCACCATACAATTATTAAGTTGCATACTTTCTGAAAGCCGAAAAGAGATCAAAGGAAGATATTTTCTGAGCCAAACGATGTGATACTCCAAAATATTCTGGCCAGACACTATCAAGTATCCTAACCTAAAATATCTAAAATAATATACTATGTTCACTAATCAATTAAATTTGCCTATGCAAATTCATTATTTAAAATTGGTCTCGAGTGATAGTAATATAAAATGCAATCACGATTAGACGAAGCGTCCGACAGCGGAGGTGAGCAGTCAGCGATAGCGACTCGCGGGCCAATGGTACCCGTCCGGATAGCTATGATCTATTTCAACAATAGACAACTTGCGCGACAATAAATTATTAAATAGTACATAACTATTACGATTGGCAGAGGTAAACAAGCTATCTTAATATTACCAGCTATAAAACCTGTACATCACCGTAACCGAAACTGTTCACTAGGTATTAATAGAAATTAGGAGTAGTTCACTTAAGTCAATACAAATAGGTAGTTACTCTCATCAAAGACATTATATTACACTTTTTAAAATATCCTTTAGTTTGGTTACGTAATTAAATAACTAGTAATATTGCACTGAGTATGAAATGCTATCAAATAATAAGCGCCCACTTTATAATGAACAGTATAAAAATCTTTGATATCCTTAAAATAAATATAAAATCTTTATGGAAGTAATATTACATTAAGTGTATCTTATTATGTTTTAAAATTTACAAGAGACGCCGAGCTTAGTGCTTATATCGAGTGGGCCCCTATATTCAATAGACAATTGTAAAATCTATCTATGAGTTATGACTATTTCAAAAAATTGCACATGTGAAATTGCATGTTCACAGCTACTAAAGGCGCTTACGCCTAAGTTAGTCATGAAACGATCACGGATTTACTATTTGGATGCGGTAGACTATAACACCGTACACGAACGTTCTTTTGTTATTATTATTTGGTAGACAATGATCGGATTTTTACATGGTCTTATTATTCTATATATTAAAATTTTATGCTATTAATAATTTGAAGATCTCTGAAAAAAAACTAAAGATAAAATCTCGAGTGATACTGTAATCTCTAGGCGTAACGACCCATGCGTCTTGTTACCCGTTGACCAGACAGATGCGACCTCAATTGGATGCTAGATGCCTTACATTAATGCAAAATAACTAATCATTAAAACATTAATAATATTATAATAGGAGTCGAATCGTAGCGTGTTAACACTCTTGGTTCTAGCACCATTCCATTTTATCACATTTCAGTTACCGTACCACTCTAAGTGTTTAGCTAAAAATGTAACAATCTTAAATCTTAATTGAAAAATACATACATAAACGCTAGGTTAGTCCCAATCGTAGAATGCCAAATATTAGTTACTAAATGCAAACCTCGAAACGTTCCATCCTATCTTATAGTAATTGAAAGAGGTCTACGACCCCAAGCACCGATCACGTAGGGCGCGCGCGCCCGCCTCAAAGAACACCTACCAACGATAAAATAATAAAACTTGTTAACATCTCAATGTTCATTATTCTAACGTCAACTCATAATAAAACCAATGTTACTACAATTATGATGAATCAATAAAAACAAACAACACTAATAAATCATATTATATAGGTATATAAATATATTAAAAGTATATTAAATCAGACAATAGAATATATCTAAGTATAAAAAAACAATCTCCGTAAATAGATCCACTAGTCTAGTATAAAAATCTTTTCGTATGTTTCCTTAGGCGCTACCCTTTAATACATCACAAATCCTTAATAAAATTATCCATCGTGCAAAGGCCTCATGGAGTTACAAATGCATCTACACTGAGATTCAGTCAATATTTATATGTCGTTGACCAACGACAGATCACAATCTCTTGCCAGTCCTTAATTCCTTCCTGATGTAGTTCTCTCCACCCGTACGATGTAAATAATAACATAAATACAATTAGCTACAGGAAACTTATAATTTCCTATCTAATGAATAAATATAACAAGAAAGTGGGCCCGTATCGGAGCCACGGTTATAACCAGCATCACTTCGCGGTCGCACCGCTACTCAAATATAATGTATATTCTTAAATAGCTTAAGATTCCTATCGATACAATATAAAAAAATAATATGGTAATAAAATTAACATCATATTATTGCTTTTGCCCGTTCCCGTATAGCGATTGGTATAGAAAAAATTTGCTTACCTACTTACATACGCTTCGAGTAATCACTTCAGTAACATCGACACGACGTTCGTCGGAATCTAATACAAGGTCACACCGGGGCAAGTCGAACGCACAACCGAGACAATACTAAAAAACGCCCTCGACGGGCTGAAAGATAGGCCCGTTTAAGTAATAGCACTTCAGCTTAATCCTAAATAGGAAGCGGTTTCGACGCGAGACGGTCCGTTAAAACTTCGACACATCAACAAGGAGTCCGCTGGCGCGGGCCGCCGCTCACGGAGCGTCGAGGCCGAGCCAGTACATGGACAATCAGTCGAAGCCCGCGTCGAGGTGGTTGGCGAACAGCGGCGCGTGCGGCGGCGCGGGCGCGGGCGGCGCGGGCGGCTCGAACTTGCGCGTGTCCGGGTTGTACGCGGGGTGCTTGAACTTGCAGTGCGTGCGCAGGTTGTCGGAGCGCGTGTACGTGGCGCGGCACAGCGGGCACTCGAAGCGGCCCGGGAAGTGCACGTGGTAGTGGTTGCGGATGTGCGTCACCACCTTGCCGCACAGCTTGCAGCGGTGCAGGTTCAGCGCGCCCGCCACTCGCTCGAACGTCAGCCGCATGTGCCAGCCCTTCGAGCCTGCAACCACCAACCACCAACCGAGGTCACCCAGAGCTAGCGACCTGCCACTCCCCTCCCGCCAACGCGCCCCGCTGACGAACGACTGCATCGAAACAACCGACCCGCCTAGTCGCCTCCCGCTGGCGCATCTACGACTCGAGGATCCGGTGGGGAAGGGAGCTAATTTGTACCGCATGGTTGATGAGAATTATGAAAATGGAAAAGATGAGTGCACACTCCAAATATTATAGTATTTGTGTCCCTTAATAAAAACAAAACATAACAGTAAACATTTGGGTTCTATTTTTAATACCAATTTAAATACCGATAGCCGACGCGAAACATACGACATCAACAAAATATCTTTTAAGTTCGGGCCTGCGCACCGTTTAACGAAAAACTCCAGATCTCTTCCCCATTGTTACATTGTTTGGTTTACTGAAATACACTATGGAATTATATCATGTTACGAACTATTTGAAACTAATCAAGCATTGGTGGTCGAAATAAAGGCTTTCGATGCAGTAGTCTACACAGCGGAGCTTACATATCAATCAACACTGCGACTTATCTTATACAAAACTGATTATAAAAAAGATATTGTCTTACTCAGTTGGTTCTGCAGCATTTGTTACGAAGAACGAAATTGAAAAGAAGGATACATGTTCAAAACTATCAAATTATTTATGCAAAAAGGCTAGACTCTGACAATAACTCAGTTTAGCACTATTCAAAGCGTTTATATCGTTAACGCTTAACTATGCCTCTCCTAGCACTATATAAAAGCATTAAATCAATTTAAAAATTCAAGTTAAAAACATAAAATAAATCAATTATTTCAAATGATAATAAATAATGGTAGATCCATGCAGAAATGAATCGATGGTAAATTGAAGAAATGGTGTTTGTTATTTATCAGTGTTATATTCGCATGAAGTTTGTTAAAATACTGTCACCAAGCCTGTATACAGAAGGCGATTTAATAGAGATATAGGACTGCTATACATATAGAGAAGCATGGAAAGAGGATGAAAATGAAAAGAAAAGTGGTATAAATAAAGGAATATATTTGCAACAAACACACGAGTAACGAGAAATTTACAATACAAATTAAATTTTAATGAAAAAGAAAAGTAAAAAAAAATAAAAAATTAAATTAATGCTCCTTAATTACAAAGCAAAATCAGTCTTGAGCACCAGTAGTCGACTGGCATCGTTTAATATATCTCTACAAGGAACAACAGGAGATCATACGATAGACTTCTCAACAAAGTGATGTCTTATTCTTAAGAATAGTTCAAATCAACTAATCAGCATGTTCTTCTCTTGTTCGCACTATAATACCAAGAGATCTTAATTTCGCATTTCGTGAACTATTGCCGAAAGTAGTTAATTTTCTTATTTAATTTTCTTTACTTATGAGACATCAAATTAGTATGTTATGAGTTAGTTTTTGTTATTGAGCTTATTGATTTTGTTTGTCTTTCATTATTTCGTTTAAACCAAGATTATGGGACAAGGGAGGTACGTTCTGAATACGAACGCTGATTAGTTGACTTTTATGATTTATTTCATAATAATTGTGGTTTACACGGCTACTAAATTGAAAATAATTACATTGTTATCACTGTATGTAAAGAACTATTTTCCTAGTTTTATATATACCTAATATACATCATTAACATAGTTCCAACGATAGAATATGTTGATACGAAAGCCAAAATCTAAGGCGAGTATTAAAATTTTAAAGAAACATGAAAACGTCAATGTAAAATTCGATTTTTGCTTTCATATACATAACATTAAATGAGTATGAATATTCACGTAAGGCTACCATTTGTTATTAACCAAAACTAATCACACCACACCTTAAATCTAGTTACATAATGGCTTGTTAGAACCAAAGGATAAGCGCTCCTCGTTAGATTACCTAGGCAGAATGTTAGTTTCACTTGGTGTTAAGAGATCGAAGCTTGGATACAGATCAGAAATTAATATAGTTCGAACGTCCATATCGTCTCGTGTTAATCTCATATAATTTTGCAATTTCATATAAGCAACAGAAATAGTCGTATTCACAAGCACAGTTATAACAGCCATCGGAGTCCTACAACCAATGTTGACCTAGATTTGTTATTCGCATTTGGTCTGTATATTGGACAAGTTGTTAGATAGTACGGAACAGTGTTTCATACGGAGGTGTCGTTTTAGATTGTCAGCCCGAGTTAGTATTATGGGACAGAATGGACACTTATGCCGTTCTGGGTTGTGAGATTTCATGTGTTTCTTCATATTATTTACTAATTTACCGCAAACACTACACGATTCAGGCATCGCATACTGTTTATTATTTAGAGTAATTTTGAATGACTGCAATATTTGATCTATACTAAGTAATTTATTTTTCAGAGATTCTTCAGGTAGTCTATTTTCGTCAACGTCGTTATTCTCACCTGAAAGATATCGGAACTTCTTCATTGATGTCGGTATCTATGTGGCATGCTGTTGCCTCAGTCACACTGGCATGGGATGCACAGATCCGCAACCTTTGACTAATACTCTTACCCTATTCGTTATCCCCACACGTTACATGCAGTTTCTTTCAGTGCATTAATTCATTATATTTTTCGCAGTTGTTTTAGTGTAACTTAATTTACTATCCACAAATAACAAACACAATAGAGTACTATGCACGACCTAACTCCCTCAGGGGGCGCCAAATCACCATTTGAACGAATCACACCGATTTCTTCATAAAATACCGTAATTTCAAAAGCATATAAAGAATTTAAGCGGTCGCAGCTTGGTGCAAAATAGGATGAAATAAAAAGCTACGAAATGTCGCATGCTGCTGGGTGCTAGAACATGCATCTATAGGCCAGTGGCTATGGAGTGAACGATGTTAAGGAATGTTGCAATATTAGTTGAAATCGGTTGTTTTATTTATTCCTGAACATTTTTCGCAAAATTACAATGTGCCGTGTAAGCCTAAAAGAAAAAGGGACATTGACATTGAGTTCCAAAAATATTGTTTCGATTGTACTAAAACACCCGGATTTGATTCTAATGGTATTTATGTTTAATTCCATTTTAATGGATAATTAATAAAATTGGCACTTTTTAAGTGATATTTATTTTCTGTATCATACACATATTTGTCTCAATTGTATTAAATTTAATAATAAATATATATTAAATTTAAAGTTGCAAACATAGTCATGCCCCATTTCCTTCACCCCTGTTAGTGTCAAGAAAAAAACATCAAAGAATCTTCGTCAGCCTTACTTTAAATGTCAAAGCATTTATCTGTAGACACGAGGAAGATTATTTCAATTACGACGACAATAAACTTCGTATATATATATATATAAAAGAAGATCATCTAAATTGGGCAAAAATATTCTTTCCATATATTTTATTAAATTGGATACTGATTTAACATTATCAAAGTTAATAGTCGTCGCGTGTTACAGGTTTTCCACTTACCATCTATTGTGTCTGTCTGGTCGGGATGAGGCTGCAGTATGGGCTCGCTCTCGTTGCAGTCGTTACCAATGGACGCCTGTGTCAGCATCGAGGCCATGTCAGGCACGCCCATGCCCTGGAATAAGGATGTGCACTCCATTTATTTTATAGCCTGCTTGTTAAAACACTTCAGCACTAGATAAAACTTTAGTTGCATCAGCGGCGTTTTGAAACTTTTAAAAATATATACACGTTTTGTAATGAAGATATAGGAAAGGATGTGACAAGGAAGGAGGTAAGGGGCTAATTATCAAAATAAATACTTATCACCATACATATCAAATACCCTAGTTGAATTTCCTCACTCTCTTGTCTAATTTGAAGTTGATGTTTCGAAAAGTTGATTAGTTGATATGTTCTACTTAAGTTGCATAAATTAACGGACATGGTACGCAACAATTTACCGATAGTTCTATTTAAAAATTACTTATTTTTTAATTATTATAAACGACACCAAGTCTTCGTCGAAACTGTTATAGTCAACAACAAACAAATGACGGCGCCTTCATTTGTTTGGTGATTTAATTTGAACTGAATTGTTAATAAGACTTGGGAATCGAAGTGGGAATTTAATAGCAAATCAATTAAAGTTTTCTTATAGTAATATCTAATTTATAGATAATATTTTACCAAGGCATTTCCTATTCGGGACATAATCTAGGGCGAGGTTATACTTTCACTTCAAAGGCTAGGTAAATAAATGAGACAACTTAATTTATCACTTTGAATATATTCTTATTAATAATATTACTTTGATTATATTATTATTTGAATATATTATTTGAACTCTCAGAATCTTAATTATTCCTTTATCCAAAAATATATTGCTCACAAGCAAAATTTCTTTCACCAAATTAAAAAAAATAACAAGTAATTTAAACAGGCGAATTTTAGAATAATATACGTTACGAATTACATTTGCATAATCATTCGACATCAACTTATTTTATAAAAACTATGCTATAAAAGTAACACAAAAACACATTTCTAATCGCTCGCATGTTGTTATAGATTGCATAGAATCTCGAGAATGTATGCAAGATTATTGCAATATGGCCAATACCGTTAGGTGCAGATTGCGGGAGCTACTCAAATGTCGGGAGAACCGTACCGTACGATGTGGTATCTATACAGTATAGAAGCATCTCTGCCTATTACTCCGTTTACTACTAACTGCTTTTTTATTCATTCAGTTAACTCTGTGTTTGGCTTATTAAGGTATCCCATTCTTTGCTTATTTTTACGTATTCTGTATGGTCAACCAATGTTTTTCTTTCTTCTTACTAAACAAAATGGGATAATGATACATGTGCCAGATCGGGTCGCTAGTGCGTTATAATATAAAGCGGGACTTAGCAATGAGGACAACGTTTATAGAATAATTATGTATTCCAAGTAAATGCAACAATATATATATATATCTATTAAACTCTACTAGAAACATTTTTACTAAATTGCACTGATTATTGTAATCATAAGATTTAATCTTTGCAAAACAATCGCAATGAAATTGGTAGCCTAATAAGGAATCAGGTTGCTAATGCTCGTACATTCAACATGATTTATAACTATATACTATATTATATTTATTCATGAATTAAAATGGATACGACTAGGTATTTACAAGTTTTCCCTTTTATTTAACAAACCTCCATTTTTATAACACAGATAATTCTTATCACAGAATCAGCATACACACTGTATATAGTTTATATATTATTATAGTTAACATAATGTACTTAGTTATAGAATCTGCCAACTATTATTGTTATGCATTGAATACTTAAAATATACTTTCTCTTTAAGAACTGGTTTAAATTTATAGCTAAAATATATATATTTATATTTTACTTATTATCATAAGTATTATATCAGTCATATAATATTTTTGGCACGGAGAAAATATACTTTTTACGTATTAGTATACACATCTTTATCGAGCACTGATATATAAAATGCACCAAAAGCAACGCTATTTGGGTTGCTTTAGACCAGTTCATTTGTTACAAGTTATGTCACTCGTGAGCACTAAAGGTTGAGAGAGTTCGCGGTCCCGACAAAACTTATGTGCCTTGCACTTGTCATGATGGTTTACGATTTCTAGCCTAAAATTAGCGTTGCCTTCAACGAACGACGTCCTGTTCACTGCGAGTTCGTGCGACCACTTTCTGCAGTATGTACAAAACATGATGTTCAACGATTTATCGTACTGTAACCAGGGGTACAAAGCTAGCCAATTAGCACGGAAGCGTCCGGACTTTTTAATGTGTGTGCTGGCTTTGAAGGCGGACGCCTGAGGTTGGCAGTGTTGAGACGGTTGTGCGAGGATGGTCGCTAGTATAGTCCTACGGGGGCGGTTCACAGAAAGATCCAACGCGCAGTTCTCACTACAGATCTTATCTTCTCTCTGTTCAGGCTCTGCCCCCATACTCTGTCAACAGAGAAGGAAAGGATCTGCTTACATTTAATTTTGAAATTCGTATTCCAATCATAATAAATCAGGCAGATCCATTCCTTCCCGTCGATGTCGAGTAAAAATATAAACAAATAAAAGCGAAAGTGTAACCAGAAGAAAAAGATCGTCCTTATTACAAAAAAAAATTCGATGAGTATACAAATTATAAACGATCGATCGATATAAATCGATCGAATGGTATGAGAGTGTGAAATATTCTTTTCTACAAATTAATATCGGTAAAAGCAGCTTTTTTAAAATTTTCTATTGTAAAATTTTGAGGATGTGTCACGTCCAGGTAAAATTTTGCAATTTCAAGAAATAAAGAAATCGATTTCATGTCGATTATATTTTACTCCGAGGTGCCACCCGGTCGCGTGAGGCGGGAAACGCCCGAAAATAGCAAGGCGGGAAAAGTGAACTCACCGGGAGATAGACCTGGACTACTAAGGAGACCAGAAACCAGATTCAAAAATAGTAAAGAACTAACCGTGAGATGCGTCTGGTCAAAATGCGGCACGTGCGGCGGGTGTTGCGAGTGCGGCGCGTGCGCGGCGAGCGGGACGTGGGCGGGCTGCGGCGGCGGCGGGTACGCGTCCGGCTCTTGCTTCACCAGCGGCGTGTGCGCCGGCGAGCGCGCCAGCCGCTGCGGCGTGTGCGCCGGCGGCGGCGTCGACGGCTCCGACCCCGACCCCGTCGAGCCGCCCTTCACTGACTTGAGGTGACCCTGTCCCGCAATACGTATTTAGCGCCGACTCGGCCGACTTACGTCTATTTATGCTATTGCTAAATATATTCATAAAAAAAATAAATCCTCTCTAGCTTAAATATCAAAACCGTCCATTTGCATACTTCCGAGTTTGATGGAACCGGAGAGGCGAGGTCGGGTGACATCATAAGGTCGATATTAAAATCGATCCAATCATTCGAGCGACCTATTTATTCATCGAAGTATCGAATCAATTCTCCGGTTGAATCTTAAAGCTGGCTCTAAAAAAGTAAATTTGGGGTTTCATAGATCTGTTTTCAACCCGACAAGCATGTAAAATAAAATTTAACCTAAGGTGATACGTGTTGCATTTTATAATTACGCGAATAAGCGCGGAGCTCTCCAAAAGTATACCTCGTAGTGTCTATAGGACATGTCGACCTCATCTCTGGGCACGGCGGAATTCTTTCTGCGTCTCTTCTCAGCGGGCAAGTGGGGCGGGTGTTGCGGCAGAACAGGCGCCGCGGGGAGGGGCGTGAGCGGCGCGGGGGGAGCGCAGTGCGCCGCTGGCGGCGTCACGAACGACTCCGTGCGCGACGAGAGGTTTTCCGCACTCACTGACGGTGTCGAACGATCTTCGGACTGTTGAGAATCGCCCGATTAAATTTAAGAGTTTTAATTGGTTTCATATAAAAACCCTAAAATTTATTCTTAAAAATAAATGCCGCACGTAACTAAAGTTTTTCAGCAACATTAAAACAACACTTTTATAACTTTTTAATTTATACAAAAATAAACTAGTGTCACTGGGCAAATGTCGCTTGTAGTTCAAGGCAGACGACATTTGCATTGCCAAAAAACTAACATTTAAAATTGAAACCTAAGGTTGTTCCGATGTGTGACGTGTTGTTTTTAAAATGACGACAAATTATAAAATCAACGATATTCACCTTAGGATTCAATGTATTATTTTCTGTCAAACCCCTAACTTGTAAGCTTTCAGCAGTTTTAAGGAACATCGGTAGCATATTTTGGCCAACATTCACCTCACCCTGAAACATACATACAATTATTTAGGCACGAGGAAAGTTGAAGAGTAGTGAACTACTAATTTATAGTAGACAACAAATAATAAGTAGACTATAATAATATTTATATTACCTTATACATAAAGTCTAATAAGGACTTCATCTCAGAGAATCGAACATCCTTAAGGAATATGATTGGGTGTGGATGCGAATTCTGCAGGAATATACTCTCAAAATATGGTGAACACGCTGACAGTATCGTTTGATGTGCCTAAAACAAATTCTGTTATTAGGAGGACTCTCATACTATTATGCATGCTAATTTCACGCCAGAAAACGGAACAATTTACGTGATGTTTGTGAAGGTCTTCAGAAATATGTAAGTAATACATAGAAATATTGAGCATAACTCTTATTTTTGCAAGTTCATTGTTATTATAATGAGGTCGTAACTTTTCATGGACAAGTTACCACAGTAAAGTTAATTTTTAAAAGAGGACCATTATTTGAGGCCTAGCCTTTGGGAGATATACTTTAGTTTCAAGCAAAAAAGAAAAAGATTAAAGTGTCTTTTTTAGTTTTTCCTTAAAGTTATCTTACATTATCAATAACTTTAGTACTTTAGACCGATTTTTCTAAGTATGAATATTGTAAAATATTTGATAAAGTAATTAAAAAAAATAATGAAGAAAAATATAAATTAATTCAAAGATAACTTTTGAAATTCTGCATTTTTCAACGTTTAAAATAAAGCATTCTATATTTTTTTCATATTACTGAATATTGAATTAAACTTTTTAAAGCAAGGGAGTATCTACGAATCATCTATATAATCTATATAATATATCTAATTATACTATATAGTCATTTTAAAGCTTATTATTTTATCATTTTAAATAAAGAGTGAAAAATAAATAATGAATTTTGTCGATATGTATACTCATAAAATATTTAAAATCCTTGTTTATTTATATTAATTAGTCCGAAAATATTATCTTCACAATTTATAACATACATGTTATTATAAAGTAAGTTGAGATCCATTTAAATTCATTCAGTAGATATAAATTGGTGTATTTATTACTAATAAAATTCTGCGAATATAAAATTAGAAGGAAGTACCGACGAACAGATTGTGTGAACGTATGATTGCGAATCAGTGATACCGTGTACAATATGCATATTGGTTACTTCGCGTAGGCTAAAATAAATATAAATTAAGAAGGCGATCCAATTTAGACTGTCTTGGTGCGGCGAATACGCCTAGTGCCTAGACAAATAAAACGAAGTGATAGCGCTTGTGATCGCAACGGAAAAGTGTTCAATACATTAAAATAAGTTCATAAACAGGTTATATCAACATTTAAGTAGAACTGAGATCTGAGGTTTGAGAATATCTCATTTTAAATAAGGTGTGTTTTTGATTTAAAATAAACCCAAACGTATTCTAATTTAAGAATAAAGTATTTTAATTCAAAAGGTCAATAAGATTTTGTATTTGTTTCCTTGTGTTTTTTTTTAAAAACTTTAAAAATGATCTTCTATTTTGCTTGCTTTTCGTAGAAAAAAAGAATCTCATTAATATTGAAAACGTAAAGATTTCGAGAATAATGGATGTTTGTTACTCCTACTTCAAACCTACGGAATGGATTTTATTTGAATTATACACCAACACATACGGCATGAGATTACACAGACTACAGATACATAAAGTTAACAAACATATGTAATGAGCATAGGCTGGAGAAGCCGCGGATAATTACTGGTCAATAAATAAAATACACATGTTTTAAAAAATATATATATACAAACATACGCAAAAATGGTCACGGGGTTTCTACTACGCACAAAAGTATCCGGCAATAAATACACGATTCTAATAGGTACGATGAATTAAACTTAATGACAGGGTACTTCGATTCTGGTTTGATAGCCCATGGGCTATTAGGTATATTTAAAAGCGGTACTATGATTTACGACAGTTAGTATCTAATAGTATTGAGGTTAACATTAAAATAGCCGTACAAGTGATAACTAACGTTTACCGTAGTTTCTAACAATATCGAAGATTTAACGTATTCATATATAAGAGCAAGCTAGACGATCATTCTTTTTATTCAACTGTCTAGTCTAGACCCTAAAACCTGCCAAACTACTGCCATAAAAATTAGAAAGTTAGACAACATGCAGCTCTTCTGCAGACTCCTTTCAACCTACAAAATAAATTGCATTTTATTAGCATAAAACTTTAACTTTCATAATTGTTGAATTTAAATGGCAAAGGAAGTGGCTGGCCAATGTTATTGACCTTTAAATTTCAAAACTGTACATCGTACGGTGCTAACGTATCAATGATAAGGGACAAAATTACATCTTACTAAATAAATCGGTTAACAGTTTACGGCGCGTGATACACCCACCCACATACTTAGCTTCTCCACAATGTTAAAATTTAAAGTAATTTAAAAGTATCCTTGTTTTTTTTCGTCTTAAATTACTTACTAATTTCAGCTTATTATATGGTTTAAATTGAAAAAGGTATCTTAGATAATATATGATATTATTATTGTTGTTGAATGGTTTATCATCCCATTTTGATACATTAAAATTGATAGGATAGGTTAAAATTGGTTATACTACAAATAGTAATCTAAAATGTGTGATCTTCTATTTATGTATACCAAAGAAAATCTTTTATTTCATTACAACCCAGTAGATAGTAGTTTTGATAAAATTGTGATACAAAATAATTTTCAGACTGTTTTAGTTAAGTACCAAAGAACCTTTATTAAGTACTGTTATTATTATAAACAGTGTGAATTTACTCTTAATTTTACATGTCACTATTTGCCTTATGAACACTTTAATAAAGAGGCCTAGGTTATTTTTGACTCGATAGAGACAACATTATTATTTCAGATTTGGTGCAGTTGTTATAAATGTCAGATGTTTAATAAATTAAATTTCAAGAGAGAATTACGTGTTAAGGCAAACCAAGTTCAGGTATCATTTAATTATATTTTCAAATATTGAAATATTTACAATATCAATAATTACAAAGATTTGCAAATACTTAGACACTTCCTATTTAAAATTACAAATGTGTAAATTGGCAGAAAATATGTAGGCTATGAGAAAATTAAGGCTCAACAAATTTAGCATAAATATCTATCTATGTAGACTTTCAATTCTAATCCTAAGCTCTAAGTATAGGGTAATTTTATTTTGTGATGTTTTTTAACATTTCAAATTTATTTATTTAACAATTGAATATACTACTGAGACATAAAATTTTATTAAATCATCAATTAACATCTTGATTTTTGTAGTTATACTACAAAACTTCAATCATGCATATGCTGTATAAAAATAAAGTATATGTATAATGGCAATGATGTATTTTTGTCAATGTTTTCACAGTATCAATACTCACAAATTATAAGCAACACACAACTATGACAAAACATATTACTGCATTATGTTTACTATTGGATGAGATTTGTTGTTTATTGTTTATCATTTCTTGACAAACACCTGAGACATTGCCAATTCAATGTATACACCAAAATTAAATAATAGATTATTAAATGAGTGTAAGATAATATGATATTTTAAATAATAATGTTAAATCTAAACTTTATAGAAGCACTTACACATATTGTATGCATTGAATTAGTGAGATAAAAGGTAATTAAGTTGACTGTCAGTAAATAAGTACAAGTAAATAAACATATACTATACTTGTTTTATTCTGAAATAGGCAACATTCTCTCTGAAAATCATAAAAGTAGGTCTAGCATACCTTGACTGTTTCTCCATCGCAGGCCAAAGTGACATCACATAGGGCCTCTCGCTGTAGCAGGCTTGCGAGTACATCAGTCAGGTTGTTTGGGTGGTTGTTCCAGCGCAAGCAAAATTGCTGGTCCATTGTTGGTGCTAGTGTCAGTGACCGTGCTGCAAAAAAGAGCAATTATTTACAAAATTGTTAAAAGTACATCAAATGATTGCAAGTAGCCTTATTAAAAAATATACCTTATAATAATATTAAAAAAAAAATTAACCAAAAATTTCAATTTCTCCCACACTTGCATCACTTACTATTTAAACAACCGGTAATTAGAGACGTGCGCCGGTTATCAAATTTACATTAAGATACAATGTGCAAAAAATTGGCGGCCATAGGGCCTAGATAGGAGAGCGCAGAGATAAGTGACATCAGCGGCTCGAATTAATGGGGGCCGCGGTAGCGAGCTTACTGTACTCCACATTGACAGTTAGCCCGCCGACACATATCTACTTGTTGCATGCTCCAAACGAGACCCATACATTATGTAATTTAAATCCAGAAGACGCACCGCGGGGCCACCGACCCTACGGGACGCGGAAACCTCTAGCCGCCTCTATAAACGAGTTTAAAAAAGTAGTACCGCTCGCCAAAAAAATCGCAACATGCTGACACCGTTATAATCGCCAAGCTGGATGTCCCAGTTGCTAAGTCCACACGCGCGATATCAGGAATTTGAAGATGCACCACTATTTGTTGTTATCACAGACCACGCCGCGTGCCTAGATATTAGCAACTGAAGATGTATGAGATATCTAAACGCGTAGTTGTGTCAACTTTGGCTATTCGTAGCGCCATTTGCCGATCCCGTATCACAGAATCTAAGAATTTTATTATCAATCAACACCAAAATTTTCTCTAAACACATTTATATCTCACTAACACTATCGGAGATTAAATCCGAACCACAACAATTCAATAATTCCTAACTCACCATTTGCAAAAATTTTGCCATCACAAACGCCACCCGACCCCTACCTTGCACTGTCTTTTTGACCACACACACATCTCGATTTCCGTGTTCACTCACGGCCTTCGGAATATCTTTCACATCATAATTCGGCCAGTATTCGCAACGCGAACTTCACACGTTTCTCACTTTACGGCGCCAAATTCGAATTTTGCAACACATCTGTCATTTAGAACATGCTATTTTTGGCGGTTAATATTGTATTAAAGTAAATTATAGTTCTAATTTTAATGCCTAATAAAGATAGAATACCAAATTTACTTTTAAAGGCGGTTTTCAGTAATTATACTGTATGGCCATAAATACAACAATTAGGTTATAGAGAGGTTATCATGCGGAAATACAGATTTCAATAGATAAAAAAATTATATATATAATTTTTTTATTTAGTTGATTGATTATTTAATATTTCTTTATCGCAAAAAATTTATTTGTAATATATGAAAAGTCCATATTTATTAAACATTGGCCTTGACATTATTATAAATTTTTGCACATGCACGAGTATTTTGCGCCATCTGTGATAACCTCCTTACATATAAACAAACTAACATGGTACAGTACAAATCGCACAGATGGCGGTACTAGTTCAAAATAGAATGCAATGTGAGTTTGGTACGTTCATCATTGTACGTACAGGTACAGCATTTGGTAGCGTCGTAAAGTTCGTGGTGTAACAGATAGGCTAAAGCGGCCAAATCAAAAGATCAATGACCCCATCCAATTTATTTAGTAACATTAAAACCTTTTTAATTAATTACATAATAAGGTTTAAAATTATGAAATGCCTAATTAAAGTCTCGAAAAGTTTTTTGTTTATGAATAAATAAAATTGGATATTTTTTGTTATAAGCCATAGTAACTATTTCAACTTAGAGAAGCAGATTAATAGATCTCTTATAGACGGGCCTAAGTACTATGTTATTTATTACGTACTTTCGCTATTTATGAGTATATTAATAAATATATTTTTTCTATTGTATGTTTTCTAGTTAGTCAGTGTACAAATTTGTACCTTGTCGTCGTTTCAATGTATTCCCCTGGGTACACCTAGCCCCAGTAGTATATATATGTTTATTGATAATTCCTTAATATAGGTGTATTAACATTTTAAGAAAATGTTTCAGGTATTTTACTATTAGTCTTAGTATAGATTAAAGGCAAAATTTAAAATTATTAGATGGATAATTTATAAATAATTGTAAACTAATTATCTACTTGGTTTCATTTGTTCCTAATACATACCTAATGTAACAAAGTCTATATATACGAACTTCTAATTTTATTTAATGATAACCTTAATTTTCTTTTCATCTTCAAAATAAAGACAACTGAGTCGCTCAGTATCAGCTAGATAGTCAGGCGGCCGGGTGATGGCAATGAGTGGGTCGTTGACCTTGGCAATAAATCTGCTTGGCCTTCTAGTCTATTGATCACTAGTGACGAAAATAATTAGGACAGTTGCAGTTGCTCGGATCTCGCCACGTGATACAAGATATTACAAATTCAAGTCAAGATAATGGATATTTACAATATTTCAGCTTATAAAATAAATATGTAGTAGATGTCGTCCAAATATGTGTGCAATCTCCCACATTCATACACTCTCTCTTACCCCGTCTTATACATTTGTTAGTATTTTTTTGCAGTTTTAAAGCTTTTTGATGCAGCCTTTTCAAAAGATTTCTCATTGGAAATTGAGGTTCATATTTTTGTGACTCACTAGCGTAATAATATTGAATGAAAAAATTTAACGACCTCATATTTTATTTATTCTGAAATAGAACTTTAAAAGCAATTCGTCAGGTAAATTTAGGACAGTATACGCTTCTAATGATTAATTGTCGAGAATTATTTCAAGTAGGTAATTACCTTTTATAATTTAATTATTATAATATTATTACGTTGCTATACCTACGTTCTCTTTAACTGTCTGGAAAAGCGCTTGACGTAATATATAACAAACCAGCATGTGTTATAATTGTTAGTTGGTTATTCAATATTATCTTCTATTCTCAATCGGATGGCATCTTCGCCATTCCTCTTATTAACCGGTATATATAGTAAGAATTCAACCATTTTTGCTGCGTAATAACCGGGAAAGTTCAAGAGTAGGTACTTAAAAAGAAAAACGTACTTTACTGTTATGCATAATAATCCTATGCGTTCTTTAAACAAATGTAAATCAAAGAAGAATTGCATGTCGCATACAATACAGGCGCGCGATGATGAGAGTGGGCAGTCGTGTCTGCTGGTAATGTAATGCAGTGCAAATGAGTCAATCTCCACGGGCCAGCGTGCCATTAGGAAATCGATTCACACACATACTGAATCCCATCGACATCTACGAATTGCCTGCGATTGCAGAGTAATCGAACACCCACCCCGATTAATCACTTCTGTCCTGTCAATATAATGTAGTTTTTATTTGAATTAGATAAAAAAATTATATGAACTCCTTTGGTTGATTATTTTTACATAGAACTGCTTGAATCATTTCAAACAGCATAACATGAGTTTACAGGAACATGAATATGCTTTAAATTATTTACAGTTTAGTTTATGAAATTATAGGAGAGTTACCTCAATATTTGTAGACAACATCGAGATGAAACTATACAAAAATACTTTTGAATAACCAAATAAAAATAATTAGTAAACTGAAAAAGTTAATACATAGCTAAACTACGAATTTTGATCCTTCTAAGTTCATAAACATATTTAAATGAAACCCTGAAATCCACATAAGACATTACTAATGCACCACCAAGTATACTGGGTCCTTTGATCAGGAGTTATACGGCTGAGTTAATTATTTAGAGAAATTCATGAGGACGAAACTTCTTTTATGTCAAGATACTGGAAATTTGTTTCAAGTGTGGAATATTCTTAACAAGCAGTTCTATTATAAATAATAATATTAAAATTCGACTTATTAGAGTTCGAAACAAAATTATAAAATACCTACTTATGATAACTGTCCTTTAGGGGTAATCTCAAACTATGAGTTTCAAAATAATTCATACTAAATCATTAAAATGCTGACAAAAATGTGGCATTATGTGGTTTGAACAGTACGAGAAGCGGATAAAATAAATAGCTCTACTGATAAACTACTCTTTTTCATAAAGTAACAATGTTAAACGAGTTTCTAGTGAGCGTCCCATTTAGAATGCAACAGTCGATGAGACCACGGTAACACCTGCCATAATGACGTGAGAGGAAAGTCGACAACCTGTGCACTTAGTTTTCCAATCTAAACAATAGAAATTCAGCGGGTGCGCGGCCCATGGGACGCTGATCTATCTCTATGTAAATTATGCGGCAAATAACGTTGACTTGGATTCATCACTGCACGTGGCGTCGCGACGACTTGGCGCGACACAGTTTTTTCGTTACAGCCAATCAAGCGTAATAGACTAGTCCTTCGGTACGTCGTGATTGGGTAATTGTTTGTATTACCTATTACGATCTACCAGGCTGAAATTATTAGAAAAATTGCCTCGCAAGGCATCTAATCAAACCTACTTACGTTGAACTAGACAATATTATACAAATCCTTGACGAATGCTATTTGGCTAAGGTTAAGTAATATGTTACCTTAATACCATCGAGGCCAATTCTGAATGAGGCAATATTGGAGTTTTAATTATTTTTAAAATTTCGGAACATATTTAATATTACTTACCAATATCATTGTAGAAGTGATAAAGTTGTGATCGCTCCAGCAAACATCGCATAGCGTGTACCGGAGGATCATTCCGGTGGGCGCGTTGTCGCAACCAGGGTTTGCACCCATTTTACTAACTATTGCAACAGCTACGCCCAGCGGTGTCTGTGGTGAGTGAACGTGTAGTGATATAAGCTCTATATATTTTGGAGATTTGATAATGTAAAGCTTCAGAATGAACATTTGTTATGTTACCTTCAGGGTTTCAAACTATTCATAATACATAAGCGTTTGCTTGGTCACTATCTACGGATATATAAGAATTGTATTTTGTGATTTCGATTAGAGGAATAAACAGGATGCGTCTCTTAGTAACACCCATTTAAAATAAAATAAGAAGAAACTGAATGCCGTTCTTAACCAGTGCACTGTTGGAAGTTGGTTTGGGACAGCCAGTTAAATAGAACAAATACAAGTTTATGCCGACAGATTTAATTATATTTATATAATAGTTATCTTACAATTATACTGAACATCATGAAAAGTTGTTTTAACATTTAGTATATGAATTTAAGCATACAATCATCTACATCTGACGAGGTAGAAATATACCTACTAAGATATACAAATTAATAGTTTGAGGTTTGAGGACTCAGAATAACGAAACTGTTTAGTAGTTTCTGTACATTTATATTGTGTTCAAAGTAGTTCATTTATCCGCCGGGAATCTAAGATATGTTACAAAAAATCACTTTATTAAAACTATGCTGCCTGAGTGTGACTAACATACGCTCACTGTTTAATCGGTCCTATTACGGTTACCTACGAGTAAATAATGCAATTGCATAAAATTGGTGCATTGTTACAAATATCACGGGACTTATTTAAGGCTTTACATTTCCAAATAACGATTAAATTATTCAGTGTGACAAATAAGTGATTTTCGTTTGATAGTATGATTTAATCTGTGCTTTCAATTCTAAAAATGTGCTATTAAAGGTACAGATTACATCATTTCGTATAAACTGTGTATTTTGTGACATTGAGTAGGGTGAGATTAAATCTAAAAAATCTTTATGTCTATAGGAAATTTTATCTTAGTTGGACTAGTGTATCCAAGAGTCAAATGATGATGAGACTCGGAACGAAACAGACTGCTGGAATTTCTCAACAAACAAGTATTAAATATACTTTGTCTCAAAAATTTCACATCCTTAGATATTCAAAGCCAAAGGTTGCAAAAAATGTACATACTTTGTAAATGCGTCTCCTATTTCTTCCTTACCTCAAATCTATTTTGCATTTGTTTTAAATATTGTTTAAAAATTATGTCTAAAATTGTATCGATTTTTATAAGTATTAAGAATATATTTAATTAGATACTTGTTTAACATTGCTTCAATGGTAAAGAGTTACTGTTTCATTTATGAGTAATATTTAATAGATAATTTAGTTAGAATGCTTTTAACTCTTCGCGCTCTGCACTCTATATCAAAATCTATGAAGTTTATAAAAGAAAGAAGTTTATACTTTACAAATTTAATAATATATTCATTTACAATATGTGATAAATAAAGAGAGATATTAAAAAAAAACTAAATTTTGCTTTTTTATTACGTTTATGCATGTATCACGTATCCTTTACTTACTTAATACTTTTTAGAAAATATTTGAGTTAAAATTCCAAATTAAGAGTTTATACAAAATTCCATTTCACTTCGAGGGTGACTCTTTTTTGGCTAAATTATCTGTACTAATAATAGCAAAAGAGACGTGGACTAAAAATTATTTTACAAATTCATTATTTAATATTGTTTAAAACGTAAAAAAGAACTATTCATATTTTTTTCATAATTTATTTCTTTCTAGATAATTAATATCACTTTAAATATTCTTCAATAAAATAAAAAGTTTAAGTTTTTATTTTATTGAAGAAAAAGTTTTAATAAAAAGTTTAAGATAAAGTGCAATACTCGAATAATATAGGAAGTGACGTCATTGTAAATTGTTTCGTGAATCAGTGAAATACTTCCTCATCATCATCATAAAAAACTAGTGTCATTTAATTATGAATCTTTAGTAAATTTTCTTAAAATAGAGTTCTAACGAGCTTTTCTCATTCGGTTAAAACGATTACCAAATTGGAACATAGCCAACTGCTAGCTATCACAGGGTAAGGTTTCAAAGGAGATATGGAAATGATTTTGTCAATGTAAGGTGTGACGTGTCGAACTCGCTTTGCAATGCTTGATTCAATGTAGACAGGTTCTGAAAAATACACAAAACTTTTTATTAAAGGCTCTATCACGGGATAAGGTGTCAAGGAGGTATGGAAATAATTCTGTCAATGTAAAGTGTGAAGTGTCGATGTCGCTTTGCAATACTTGATTCAAAGAAGGCAGCTCCTGAAAATACACAAAAAAAATTTATTAAAAGCTCTATCACAGGGTAAGGTTTCAAGGAGGTATGGAAATGATTTT
>JACJUM010001610.1:7556630-7589767 GCA_020976665.1 Heortia vitessoides | reverse complement strand
AAGCTCTATCACAGGGTAAGGTTTCAAGGAGGTATGGAAATGATTTTGTCAATGTAAGGTGTGACGTATCAAAGTCGCTTTGCAATGCTTGATTCAATAGAGGTAGCTCCTGAAAATTACACAAAATATTTTTATTAAAAGCTCTATCACAGGGTAAGGTTTCAAGGAGATATCGAAATGATTTTGTCAATGTAAGGTGTGACGTATCAAAATCGCTTTGCAATGCTTGATTCAATGAGGACAGGTCCTTAAAAACAATCAAAACATTTTTATTAAAAGTACCTATGCAAATAGATCAATGCCTTTTTAATATTTATTTTTCTTTGATGGGTTTGATTTAGATGTCATTATGACTCGAATTGCTAAATTATTATAAGCCGTATAAATAAAAGAGGGTGCTGCTTTGGTTTTGTATTCTTAAACTTAGGTTCGCCTTCATGAAAATGGATTACTTTTCTAAACCCGGTTTATTCGATCACGAGCATACTATGAATATATACGGACATGTCGAAATACCGATGAGTCTGGATTTCAACTAGTGAAACCAAGAGAATATGCAAGTTGGATGTTTTAGTTGAATGGACATTGTCCAAATAGCTCGTGGCAGTCGCGATTATTCAAAACAGATTCGGTAACACGAATTAGGAACGTAGGCGGACGTAATACTATGTATGGTACAGTCCCTGTTATCCTTCCTTAATTTTCATCGAAATCCATAAAGCATAGCTTCATCAATATGAAATTACTGGTTTGTGTTCAATAAATTACTAAGAAAAAATATTAGAACTAATAAACTGTTACTCATTTTAACTATTGCATTCTACACTAAAAATAATTGCTAAAAGAAATGTAATTGTATATACAATATATTTTATTTATTATATAAATAAAATATATTGTATATACAATATATACAATAAAATATATTATTCTATAGACTTACGCTGTCAATTTTATGTCAAATTATGTAAAAAAATGTCAGAATTATTATACTCCTCAGATTTCACGCGTCACAATATTCCATTTCCAATTTTAGCGATTAGAATATATAGTTAATTGTCGGTCTTCGAAAAGAAATAAATGTACATTATAGCAGGGCCTTGCGGTTTCACCCGCGTTAAACTGTAGAACTTTCATATTAACTTTGCGCCTCCCCCTTTACCACTCCAAGGCATGATATTTGAAATAATATTTTACACGTTTTTCATGATTTTCAATGAAGAACTTTTATTTATATTGCATTTGAATAACTTCAAATACATAAAAGTTTCATATTACTTGCATCCCCCTTTTACCACTTAGGGGGATAAGGGAAGAATTTTCATAAATCCTTCATAAGTGCTCCCCTACGTTAAATAAGAAACCATTAAGCACATTTTTAAGTTTCTTACCCTTATAGTTTAGGTCCTGCGCTGATATATTAGTCAGTCAGATCCTTCTGTTTAGACACCAAATACTAGTTTTTCACCCGCATGTAAGTGTTTACATCATATAGAAAAGGAGCCTACCGGCTACTTTTCATTTTTTTTCATTTAAGGGTTCATGCCAATTTTCATCCAAATTGGTCACTTAAGCTCATCGGTTTACCCATTAAGATAAAACAAACAGATATAGTTACTTTTGCGTTCATACTTTAGTAAAGATGGAGTTGACATTAAGGATGTAGTGAATTACGTTATTTTAAAATAAACAATACTCTAGTGCAAAGAAGCCGCAGCAGTTATACTTCATAATATAATTATTAGGACTACTATATTTCGTACGTAAATTGTCCTAATTTTTTGAGATTAAATTTATGACTAACGAATGCGTATCTTAACACGAAATGTGTTGTGGGGTAGTGTAATCTAATAAACTATTGCCACAAACGTAAAAAAAATTAAGTGCACGTCAAAGTTATTACATTAATTTGCTTGGGTTTACTATGTAAGCTTGTGCTTTGGGGCTTTATTTATTCTGCCTATTGAGAGTCTATGACCACACAATAATTTTATTAACGTACTGAAATTAATGAACTCCTTAATTCAATAAGAAGTTAATAATAGATAGATGGATAGTTAGTAGATAGTTAATTTAATCTAATAATAAAATAGTAAATAACATATTTTTTATGTTCATTCGTTATCCATGCTTTATCAAAGAATCACTCAACCCTAATGCTATTTATATTTTCATCTGAAGCATTCATCTATAAAATAAAATGGTTTTTATATTATCATCGTCCGGCAGTCACCCTCGTTTATAATAACATATAATAATGTTAGTAGTTTGTAAAGTCATCTTACACACCATTGGCGCGTATTGTGCGTATGGACGACTGCGTGAAGCGGATATTGGTTATCGATGTGTGCTTTACACTCGATTTGGTATTTCTGTTGAACCGTCTCGGCTGCCTTTTATGTGTTGCAACTACAACTGTACTTGAAGTCAGACATGCAAGCTAATTGTTCATTAAGCGACGTCGATATTACACTCAATTATGAAAGAAACGGCTGTTACATATTTTGTGTCTGCTGTAATTTAAGAGTGTTATTACTTTGTTGATAGAATATTTTGAAAATCTTTCGTTTTAGTTTTGTTTTTTATTATTTTGATGTACCTATGAGTTTTCAGTAAAAGATGTCCGTGGGTGTATATAATTATTTTTTAAATTATAGCTGCAATTTTTTTGTAAGTACTTAATGTTATTAATTATACAATAAAATTTATTAGGAAATAACTTTTATCGATTGATTAGTTTTAGAAGTTTATTAATTTATTAAAATGTTAATTACGTTCCTTTTTATCTTTAATTTTAAATATAATATACCTGTTTTCCTTTATTATGGCTTTTGGAACTGAAACTATTATAAAATTCGCATAACATGCGCTATAACATTAAGCGGCTATAACTGCATAACTCACCCTTAGTAGTTAAATTCATCCGTCCCTCTTGAACGTAGCTCCAATCAGCACCGATTTATGCTGGCTGCAGGCTTATTAATTTTGGTATGCCGGATAATTACCCTGTGAATTTGCGAAGTACTCACTCAAGTGTCATGAGTTAGTTACTGTGAATGTGTGTGTAGAGGTAACTTAGCATGAGAGCCTCTCAGCCGCATTGAGCCACCTCTTGGTTACATCGAATACTAGGCGAGCACAATACCCGAAGAGTTCCCTTGCTCACAGCCACAAGATTTATTTGGTGTGCGAATTAGCGTGTGTACAGTTAGCTTCAGCGTTGTGTTTGTGTGGGTGGGCTTGTCTGTGACATTCCCTTTAGTGACGTAACGGCCGCGCTTAAAGTTGCCGTTTGTTAGCCATGTTTTCATATAGTTTGAATGAAAAGTACTTCTGTGTGCTCTACGGTTTTGTTGTACAACAGAATCTAGGTGATAGTGTTTAAGTGTTATATGAGAGGTGTATTATTTCATTTACGTTTGCCATGAAGTTTTCCCCCGGGATCTGTAACAAATAAAAATAATTTCAGAAATCATGTTTAATAAATGGACAAATTTAGTTTTTTCAAATATATAGTATTTCGAAAGATAATATTTTATTAGAGTTTGAAGTGCTACGGGTACCTTAATATGATTGAGTCTTTTATTATATGTATGTACTTAAAAATGCTCCTTAGTAATGTAGAACGCGTGGGTGTCAGTCATTGAAAGAAAAGACCGTGCGTATAAATAGGAGTATAGATAGGGTTCACATTCTCATTTCCATTATACCACCATTATTCCTCATAGAGGTTTAAGTGACAAGAAGACAAAAGCGTGCCTGAACAGGAATATCAAAGGATGTCTCATTTAATATAATACATATTACATAAAAATGGGTGTTATTATAAACAGATGACTTAATTTTACCGCTTGTGTCTGTATTTTTGTTGTACAATAATACAAGTAATAGTAAGGTTTTTTTTCAACTGTCGAAAACATTATAAAGTATCCCCTTGCTTAATAAAGCTACCAGTCGGCAAAATTTTACTTAAAATTAATTTACGTTTCAGTAAATTTTCAACTTATTATACACCTACAAGTTAACCTTTCCTTTTACCCTGAACTTACGTACAAACAAACACAACGGGGGACTTTGTTTTAAAATATGTAAGTAGTGTCAAAATGAGAGAGTTGCACGCAATATGAAAAAAACATTTAGTCTTTAGATTGTTCTCCAAATAAAAACAATGTTTATCTCTAAAGTGGATATATTTTAAACTGGTTTGCAATTAAATCTATGTATAACCCAAGTTTATAACGTAAATTGTTCTAAGAATATAAATATGTTTTATATAATTTTCTTTTAATTTGCAGGTAAAATTTAAGAGGTTTGCTTAATGTATCTAACATAAAAAAACTTTTTTTATTTAATATTTTATTACGTTTCACATTATACAGCAGGATTCATTATTACAATACGGAAAACAATTTGTCATCAAATTAGCGAAACAAAGGTTCATTAAATGGCGTTGATCGTGAACAAGTTTATTATACCCCACACGTTCATTCGAGTAATGTAATATAATTTATTGTTATGAATATGTAGGGATGTAAATGTGCTTAATTAATCAGCCTTACTTTAAACAAGTACCTGAATTTGCTCTGAAACAGACGTTTAAACCCGTTTTCGTGATTGATTTGGAACACAAATACATTCCTACATTTAGGGCATATAGATACTAAGCTATAATAAAAAAGTGGTTTATTCTACTTTTACAGTTTTGAAGAACCTTTCAATGAACAACAATAAATTAAGCCTGACGAGTTTGTATCATGTTTATAACATTTACGCGTTTAAGCGACTGAACGCGTTACGTCCAAGTTGCACCGAGGCATGTGGGTAACAAAAGAGCCGGAACATTGATAATTGAAAATGTAGAACGAACCAACACTTTAAAAGGTATAAAACAGTATTATATGTATACGAACTTACTGTTTGCGACGCGGGTTTTTAACATCCATATGTTATTTGTCAAATACCAATATTCATCTAAATCGGTTCACATAATCTATGATTATTACAGACTTATGCATCTTTACTTCCTTTTTCTTACTAATATTATAAACGCAAAAGTTTATGAGTATGTATGTTCAATACTCTTTTACGTCGGAACGGCTGGACAGATCTGGATAAAATTAGCACGGGTATTATAAATAGCCTATAGTAACCCGTCGGATAAATCAGACTTATTTTTCTCTATGAACTTGATACATCTTTTTGCACAGGTTAGCTATCAACGAGCGGTATTTGAGCGGAGTAACAAGACATTTTTAGGGATGGAAATGTAGTCGATAATATTAATATGGTACCGCGCGGCATGCTAACTACGAGTATAACATCTTCGTGTAAGTATACATACACGAGTGCATCAAATAAGCACGAGTACCTAAGTATTGTAAACCTGAGTATTGTACCTATAAAAATGCGTAAATTATTAATCCAAGTTAGAATATAAAAATAATGAATTTTGACATACGAGTGTACTTATGCTAAATACATTACTGTGTGATCTTGTTGATTCTTCAATGAATCCTCCAAGAGAGAGTTAACCCCTGAACTATGGCCAGTGTGTAATATAATTACGTCAGGTACACCTCGCCTGCATTGGTACCTCACTTTCACCTTTTTTTTCCGCCAAATAACAGTATTCGCATTGCTGTGTTTCAGTGAAAAGAGTGAGAGAGACATTGCAATTACTGAGTAATGAGACATTATATCCTTGGGATATTGCGAACATCAATAGGCTGCAGTGACGCTTACTATCACGTGGTCTGCATGCCTGTTTGACGAGCTGGTCGAATAAATAAAAAAAGTGGGATAAATTTGTTCAGTCTGTTAAAGGTAGGTTTGTTCGGTGAACGGCGATAACTATGGAACAAGGTGCTAAAGATCTGATTATACCAGCTAAGTAGAATAGTATCTCCCCCTTTACCAGGTGTCGCAAGAGGCGACTAACGTACCAAAACCGACCGATAGCGGTATATCCATCGAAAGCAGTGTAGCTCAAATGCACAATGGGTGGGCCGGAATGGGCAGCCGCATGTTGTTGTTTCAGTTCAATTTCTCATCTCATCATCATCATTACAGCCGTAGGACGTCCTCTGCTGGATATAGGCCTCCCGAGAAACGGGATATTTCATCCTTAACGGCCGCGCTGAGCAAGCGTAGTACAATCGCAGAGAGTTGCTTTTCGACGGGGATGCTGTTGCTCATCCCGGTTCTGTGCATTTGAGCTATATTGGATGGATATCCAGCTATTTATCAGCTCCGGGAACTCAGTCGCCTCTTACGATACGTCGTAGAGAAGGAGATTTTATTCTACTCACTACCCCACGGCTATCATTCAATGTATTGTTTAATATAATTTGTACACACTTATCATCGTCAAAGGTTTCCAGGAAGCTAAGTTCTAAACTCAGGAGATGAGAGTTATTGACCTTGTGGGCGGATTGATGCATGCTTGACATATATACTAGTTGGTGGTCTTTATTTCAGAACTCTATCGGAAAGGGCAATGGTTTAGTGTGATAAGTGCTGCCTGCTACTTACTTACTAATTTGCTGGGTTGTATTTTTAGTACTTATGTAGTAATAGGGTCCAAATTGAAAGTCTACGTTTCAGTGTTACAAATCATCACAAAGTATTTTTTTCATACGTATAATAAATAAATGAATAAATTCCCACAACATTTAATACAAAAACCCGATTCTGTGATAAGTAGCTTAAAGCAATTGTGTTACATTTTAAAACATACATGATGGACCCGATAACACTTTATCTGATGTTTTTTGTGTCCTAGGTGGGGGTCGAACCCACGACCATTTGCGCACAAGACAAGATCACTACTATCCGCGCCATCAGGCCCGTCAATTATGCTTCTGTTGTATAATTTAAGTATATGTATTTATACATTTTAATTGGGACACGTAATGGTAACATATAAGTAGGTATAGCAGTTTATTTAAATAATTAAATATTTGTCTCAAATATAAACAGCATTTGTTGTGTAGGTTGTCCTCATAAAAAACAAATAACTCTGTTGAACTTTCGCCTTGAAGTGAGAAGATATTTTATGTATGTATATAAACGGGGAAGCTGACTGACGCTAGCCTAAGCTAAACGGCTTACAAAATTTTGCATAAGGGTCCAATTTATGACGAAAGAGAGCAATAAGACAAGATTTTTGAAAATTTACCTTCCGAAAGGGTTAAAACGGGGGAAAAGTTAGACTGAAATTTTGCTGTTTATGAAGTTATTCAAATGAAATTCAGTTTAAAGGTTCTTCATTAAAAGTCATGAAACACGTGAATAATATTTTTTCGCAAATCTTGCCTTAGAGGACTAAAAAGGATAGCACAGTTAGTATGAAAGTTCTACAGCTTAACGCGGGTGAGACCGCAGGGCGCTGCTAGTAGTAATATAGATAAATACTATGTTTAAATATACAAAATTTATTGTTTTTTTATATCAATAATACTAATTTAATATATATATATACAATAATAGTATAATATCAAAACAATAGATCACTGAAGTAAGTATACGAATCTATTGAACTAGTAGCTACAAGCCAAAATAATAAAGAGAAAATCTGCATATTTCATACGTAAGTATTCGGCAATTGGGTACAACGCCGCAGTAATTCAAATAGCATACGAATCTGTAGTTAAGTTTGGTCCAATACATCGTGGATTTTATTCAATAACAGATTGGTACCCTAACACACGTGTTGTCCTCCCCGATTTAACGCGATCATCAAGATTTGCATGTCAGAGGACTCCGAGCCCGAGGCAAATGCCGTTGTATTACGTACAAGATTGTATTGTGAACCAATACATGGATAAATTAATATAAGCCGTATTAACTTAAGCCAATCAATTATTGCTCGCCTACACAATAGGAATATAATGCATGTTCGGGCTTTTCTATAAAAAAATAATAAAGTGCATTTTTTTAATATTATTTACTAAGTTTCCTTTTTACTTTGCTGTATAACTAATGTAAAAAATTACCTAGGTGAAAAATGACCTTAATAAATGGAAACTTTAACTGATTTTTGACCTTCTATTGGACTTTATATTGTATACATAGAGACTAATAGCACATTTCCTATCAGAAATGATACCTAGTGCGAACTTTATACCAATATGGTTTTATTTTTTAAGTCGAGGTCGAAATTGCCAAAATAATTATTAAAAATGTATACTACCATAGTCACGTCGATAATTGTTTTATTCTCGGTGCTTACGAGCAATTTGATAAATAATAATAACATATAATATTATTACAACACTTTTTCTATGCCAACATGTAACAACTTAAACTTAATTATGCATACAGTATAAAGACACTAGAATGTATCCAAAGAATACAGAAGAGAAATATAATTCGAGAAGGAACTAATAAAGCTGTATCCTTTAAAATAGCTAGCATTTAAGAGCCTTCCAAATTACCGTAGTGAGAGCACATAAGAAGTGCCAAATGTATACGAAGAGAAGTCGATTAACCGAGTATAATCGAGTCATAGCCTCAAATTCGATGCGAATTCGTTCGGCCTTTGTGTTCGGGGCAGACGTATGGCACATAATTGACCATTTAGCTTGTAGAGTTACAGGTACCGAAGCTGTAGCCTTCAGGGGTACAACGGACGTCGGGAGGGATACATTCGGGTATTTGCATAACAAAGAAACACCTGTATGTATTAACATTGGTCATGTTTATTGCGTTGGATTTATTGTGACAAACCAACTTGCTCTGCAACGGATTTGTAAATGCTGTCAGTTTCCTATATGATGGTATAGAAACAGATATATTTCTAAAAAGGATCATAATTTTGATTAAAAGCAATTTATTTGTAAGCCTCTTTAGGACCAAACTTAAAACATAAGTCACGAAAAAGTTAGATTTTGGTTTAAAATAACATAAACAAATATTCTTTTTTTACACTTAATTTACATTTGGTTATCATACGAGTATTTATCATACCAGCCATTAGAAGTCCACTGCTAAACATAGCCCCCCCCAAGAAAAGAGAAAACTTGCCCATAATTGCCCCACTGGGCGTGTTCGCACTGTTTCGGATGAACATACCGTCATCTGTCGGTTCCGCTTCCTTAATCGCCTCTTGCGACATCCGGCTCAGAGAGTTGTACTTTTCTACTCTGCCGATACCTGACGGCTGGTTTTCATAATTTATTTATTTAAATGGTCATCTACGATTACTATCTACATCTATATATCAAAACATAATCGTTTAAAACTAAATATTAAGTCTAAATGCACAATCATTTATAGATGAGCACGGCATGCACAAAACAAGAATTTTATTTTTTTCTAGTTCAAAATCGCAGTCTAACATAAAAAAAGCGAAAGTGGTACGCTCAAAAATCAAGTAAATTAAACTTTTTCTACTTTTGAGCGCACAGGCGCGCGGGAACCCGAGAAAATATTTTATATAGTAAAGTATTAGCAACAAAATATAGGAAGATAAATGGAGTGCTTTAATTATGCTGCTCTATTTAATTTATTTTTATTTTTTTGAGTTCGCAAGCTTGTGTTTACAGTTACTTGTAGTAAATTCGTGTATATCTGTAACAGAGGATATCAGTCCTTGATTCAAATAAAACAACCATACAAAATGCATATAAAATATATAAAAATAACGAACATTCTGTATATAAATCTTTTTGAAAGACTTCCAAAAATCCAGCATCCTCGTGTTGTGTGGTGCCAAATCGCACGTCAGCAGTGCCCATGTAACGAAAGTTAAGTTATAAAGTTTTTGAACAAAGATTAATGTGTTTTGTTACAAAAAGCAGTCACAATACTTGCCGCCGACGTTGCTACGGCAATGCAGATTATCAAGAGGTAATAAGACTTATCTTGTAAGAGCTTGGCTTTGATTTATTAATCGCCCATTGGAACAATTAAAACTAATTGGCAATCACTATGATACTATTTCTTTAATACGATTAAATACTACATAAGATGAAGTAAAAAGCTATAACGGCATTGATATGAAACGGATCGAATCGGTAAAGGGAATCTTTAATTATTAACAAATTGGCTTTATTGAATATCGGAATGAGCGTTGTTATAAAGGTGTATTGTCAATTAACTGCGCACCGACTCAGTAATGTAAAATTGTTATTTTCATCACGTGACAATAATAGGGAACGAAGCTCACTTGCTCTATACGAAACGAGTTTCGATTCATTACACTTTACACGTTATTCGGGTTTTTTATGGGCAGCCAGCTATCGTACGTGCTTCTGACTAATTACAAATATAATTGAATGCGTTTAAACACAGAGGATTCGTTTGGAATACACTATTTAAATATTCATAAAATATATCTTTATAAAGTTTTTAAAAAACAGACGCGCAATTGTAGAAGTAAACTTTTTTAGTTGTTAAATATGTTTTGTAGAAATAAAAAAAAACTTCGATTTTGAACAAGTATAGAGAACCAATTTCACACATAATAATCATATTATTTTAACTTTTATTTTAATCTGCAGAAATTAGCAGTTATGTATCTCTTACAACTTGTTGTGGTAATATAACAATTTTTTATAATACGTATACAAGAATAATAAAACTGTTTTTCAACAACGTTATTTTGTTGTAATTACAGAACGCATTAATGTTGCAAAGTATTTTACATATTATAGTGACTACTGGAATACATAAATAAATATACACTAGCAAATTTATTTTAATCAGACTTGGAATGTACAAACTAAGAGTATTTTGCCAGAACAAAATAAAATTTTTTTTTTGGAAGAATTATTGCCTGGTTACAAACAGTACCATGTTATAAAGTATAAATTTTATGCCATAAAACATTTTTAGTACAGAAAACATCTATCAATCGATAGCCAAATTACAATGAGTGTGTATATTGTAACAATGGAACAAATTGACCGATGCATACCCGACGAAACAATGGGTACAATCATGAATCCAGTTTGTCGCACAACACCAGCGAAACAAATACATTTATTCAAATTAAGTTCGGCTTAGGAATTTGAAATGAATTTAGAAGTGTATCGATGATTTTGTATTGTTTTCAAATTATAGCAGCCTTCGTATAGCATCCACTGATATACTGGATTTTTATATATATATATATATAACATTTAAAAATATATAAAAATAGTTAATAGTATTCTAATATTGCTTTGATGATCAGATTTATTTACTATAGCATTCAGATCAGCACGCTCTTTTAAGAATATGTATTGTTTTCTTGAAATTCTCAAATTGAAATTCATTCCTTGAGGAGAGTTTTGAACATAAAAAGATGCTATAGGTAATATATATAAGGTATCAAATTCAATAAGTCTTATTTAGCAGTTTATCCTTGCTTCTCCGCGTTAAGTTAGCAGACTCTTGCCACTTGAAGCTGTAATCTGGCATGTTCACATGTTAAAAATTTTCATAAAGTATATGAAAGTGAAACCGCTGTAATTGTAAGTTTTTGAAACGATCTAATTACTTTTAAATAATGAAGATTAAAGTGCAATAGAAACTGCTACGATGGCGTTACGATTTATGAGGAATAAGACAACTACGAATTCTCACTCTGTAATGTACTTATTGAATGCACTTTATAATCATAATATCAGTCGTTTAACGTCCACAATTGGATAAAGATGCCCCTAAGAAAGAAGGAGTTTTGCCCTAAATTGTGCTAGGCTAGCCCAGGCTAGTAGGAAATCGCAGAGCGCAGCTTCGTGATGAGGATGCTGCTATTTATCCGCGCCCTGTATATTTTAGATATGCTGTTTTGGATGGATTTACCGCCATCTCTCGGCTCTGGAACCGCAGTCTCCTCTTACGACACCGGGTAGTTACACGTAGGGGCTATTAATATGTATTTATAAATACCTATATGCATTTACTCGATTTTAAAATTAACAAAAAAAAATCAGTCGCCATTAATGATATTTCTTTAAAAGTGATACAAATTTGTTACCATTCCCATTGAAAATAGAAATCCTAAGTAACCGAATTACAGTTTTATTTGTTACAACTTGGGAAACAACAGAAGTTTTCGCTCACGCGTGAAGTTCGTGCCACGTTTGTTCTGCTCATCCAGCAGATTAACTCCATCGGTCAGACGTAACTGTCTAAACTTGACCAAAAACATTACGAGTACGCTTATTCGTTCGTTGCTCCACTTGACTTTCGCTTACTAGGAAAAATACGAACTGATTTAAATTTAAAAAATAAAAAATACAACCAATTCTACTTCCTTTATTATACTTCCTTGCCAAAACTGCAACGCGGGAATAGCGATATTCCTATGCACAAGCTACGGTATAGCAGGGCCCGATCTAGGGGAGGAGAGGGGGTGGGGCAGCCGGGCATTTGCCCAGAGCGGCAAAAATTAGGGCTGAAAAAATTTTAGGTACAATCAGACTACATCATCATTCTTTGTTAGCGACAGTCGCTTTCTTGTTTTGTCTGAATATTTATATAGTCGTGAGTGTTCCGCGGTTATCGTTAGGAGAATTTACTCACTTCTATTTAGTGTTGATTTAGTGTGTATTTGTGACACTGACAGTTTTTCCATATTCATTCATTTTTGAAAACTTCTTTGAAGTGTGACGGTAGGCAGCCGTTTCCAGAGTAATTTTACTGTTTACTTTACTCTCTACTGTGGTTCTATAGACAATAGCTCAAGTTTATTTTTTTTATCAATTAAGTAAAAAATAATTTAATACCGTTTATTCCTGATTTATTTACGATCGTGATAACCACCATATAAAGTACAAGTAGTCGAGATCACGGCATTTTATTAAATGTTGTCCACAGGCAGATATTTGTAAATTTTCCAAATATGAAGCAATTAACAAAGAAAAAATATAAACTGTATATGTTAGTATTTACACTTGGAAAATACAACTTTTTTCTATCAATGTATTTTAAGCGAATCTTGATTCCAAATCCTTTCTTTCCTATGTTATTATGTTTGGGTTACTCGCTGTTATACTTTCTATTTCAATCGCCTATACATTTCAGATTATTGTTTTTCAGACCAAAAGACTTAGCAATATCTTTCATCAGTCAAAGTCTAATAAAAAATATAAATTTTGTCAAACTTGTGTTATTGCGAAATATAGATGTGGAAATATATGATTTGCAAACTATTTTTTTTTACTTTGAGAATGGTTTATGTATATGGAAGATTTTACTTGCTTGCTGTCTAGTCTTAATAATAACTTAATATTCGTTAAAAATATGATATAAAAACAGTAGAATAAATATATATGTTATAATATGTTTTTTAAAGATCTACTTAAGAATCACCGCTATAATAATATTGGTCCATTAAAAAATATCAAAAAGGAAAAATAAAGTTGTTAATGTACTCAGTTATTTACAAAGTTTACTATTGCATATTATACTTAAATAGAGAAAATGTCAACGATAAAATTGCTTGGGATTGAACTGCTTTAACCACTAGGTTTAAGAAAATGGTTTGTTAGAGATGACGTCGATGGGGGTTACATTAGCGCCAACAATTACATAGGTGGTGTTGTTGGAACCTTTACCAGCAGTTTTTCTTGCAAGTTCCTTCCTGGTGGGTCGCTTATTGAAACTGAGTAAACTTAGTTTTAAGACTCGTCTGGTGCCGGCAGACTTGTACAAGGAAGGCCTAATTTAAATCTTAGATGACTCTTAAGATTCCGTCGGGTCATGAGGGTCATCGGTATGGAATTAATAATGTTATTCTTATTACTTTTTTATTATTATTTTATTGAAGATTAATAAGTGCCTACTTAAATAAAGTATATTTGACTTTAGAATTATAATTATTTTCATAGCATACTTCAAGTAATTTTAACTAAATCAAGTTTTGTTCATGCAACGCACTAAATATCTTCAGTGACAGTCTGAATTGAATTTTTTTAATAATTTCAGTCTTTAATTGACTTAGAAATATATTTTACATCCGGATAAATAGTCATCATAACTGTACTAGACAGTCTACTGTTGCACATATGCCTCCACAAGAAAGGGAGTGGCAATTGCAGAGCACAACTTCGTGACGAGGATATTGCTGCCCATCCCCACGTATTTAAGTTGTGCTGTTTCTGATGGATCTACCGCCATCTGGCGGTTCTGGTACCTTAATCGCCTTTAAAGACACCCGGTATAGAGAGAGGTACTATTCTACTATTCCGGTGCTTCACGGTAAAGGATAAACAGTAATCAATTGCATTACATTTTCGTAGGAAACGATTCACATTACAACTGTTACGTTGCTCTCTCTATTCAACTCACGTAATGTAAATGTAAACCTACACGGCACATTGGCATCGGTTCAAGAAATCAGCTTATTTAAAGCTTTCCCACTGGCAGGGGACAAAATTTAGAAAATTGAATTGTTTCCAGGGGAATGACAGTTAGGTTTACTGTTTTAACTTCAAATCATTATAATGTATGAAAAAAAAATAAAGGCTTCAAGATACGTTCATATTTCAGTAACAAATTTAGTTGTTTATATGTGCATTATAGATTAGAGAAATATTATAGTGCAATGTAAATTTATAAACGTTTAAATAGATTTCACAGTAAATGCATTATAATCTTTTTGCGGTATTTTGAGTACAACAATATTTTAATTTGATAAAATAAAAGCTAAATTACGTCTTAAAATTAGATTAGTTACAGTGTATTGTACACACTTAAACATTTATATGAACCAATTTAAAAATATGTGTAATGTCGAGAGTTCACTATTAATTTAGACGAACTGACAGATTTGTGAAGTATTTCATTATAAGATTTTCAGACTATTAAATAATCAATTTATCCAGGTATACGTGAAGACTATATAACTTATAACAACACTTTTGTTGATGCTTGTTAAAAAAAAATTCTGCCTTAGGTTTCGGTACGTACTAGAAAGACTATTTAGTGAAATTCGATATAAACCTAGTCTGCCTATTCTGAACTCGTTGCCTATTTATTCTTATAAGAAGCTGCTTGAATTGCTATCTTCCGTCTTAAAGATTTTTTTAATTTGTATTTATTTCGCAGACGACCTTCTATGAGGTCAACCTCATGAAAAATAGGTTATGTTGTCGGGAAGGAGAAGTGAAGTTACAGGATAATGAGACATAATCTCGTCTAGTCACAATATTGGCAACGCACTACTGGTGAAACTGAACAATGTCGGGAGTGTCTCTTAAACTTCAGCAACCACTTATCATAATTCACACCGTTACGTCGTTTGCGGTCCTAGTTTTATGAAACAAGCTTTTTACACTTATTTTCCCTTTAAACTTACTATACCTTATAGCATAGTGTACACATTGAATGTTCGCGGAAAATTTTTGCATTAGTATTATAACTCATTGTTTTTGCATAACGCATAAAAATAGAAATTAACATAATTCATAAATAAAGTACGATGTTAATTTAGGTCAAGTATTTTTTAATCAATCCATATTGGTCTTCATAAATTATATTAATAATAATAAATACGCAAAATATCACATACATTGACCAGGGTAAGTCACTCAAAGCACTTAGGATACGATATCAGATAACATAGGTACCACATATATATACATATATACTTAAATACATATTTAACATCCAGACTCAGAATATAAATGTTTGTGCTGGGTGGGGATCGAACCCACGAGAAGATGGGAACATTTCCGAATGACATTGTCGAGGTAAGACAAAATAATAAGGTCTTTTAATATGCAGACGTTCTCAGATATGCGAAAGTAGTGCGTTGTGGGAGGTTTTGGTGGTTTATACAACCAGACCTACGTCGCTTTCCTGCTGCTTGCATCAAATTGTGCGATAATGTTGAACTTTTTCATGATTCTTTTCATAATTTCGGAAAAGTTGTGTGAATTATTGGGACATTAGAAGTCTACTCAATAATAATATAAACGCGAATATAGGTATGCGAGTTTGTGGGAATTGTATTATGGATGTATGTCTAATGTATGTTTGTTACGCCTTTGTTTAAGACTGATCAGACTTAGACGAAATTTAGCACAAAGACTATTAAAAGTCTGGATTAACATAAAGTATAGTTTTTTTTTTATCTCAAATACATGTTCCCGTGGGTAAGATCTGGGTTTTCATTTACTCGCGTGGAATTGGCACAGCTTTTTGCTCAGTTTAGCTGTCGCTCGATACAGAATTTTCCCACAAGAGATTATTGATGAGAAATAAAGCAGTCTTTGCGGACAATGTCGTGGGCGGAAAGCGGGCAATATAGTTGTTTTCATTCATTATGTCTTGTATATCATCTGTACAAGCATGTTTATTTACTTGACCACTATTAAATTGACATTAAATCCTTAAATATATAAATCTAAGGTTACCTTAAATGTATTATTATAAGTAGAAGTACATTTGATAAAAAGGGTTGTGAAACATTTCCTGTAAGACTACATTTTATTAATAAATTAATATGCACGCTGATTTAAGAAACAGTTTAATCGATTCAAACTTGGTTCTTATTGATGCATCATATCAAACGTCCAGTAACATTGAATATTTTTAAAATAAACACAAAGTAAAATTGATTGATTAATTGAAATAATAAGCATGAATAGGAATATGCGAAAAGTTTTGTTGACCAGCGAAAAATGATTTAAAGAAAAAAGGTATATTTCAATTCTAAGCAACTTAAGCATACTATAGATTAAAGTGGATTATTGAAATACAATATAAAAGATTAGGTATGTATATACAACAGTAGTGATAAATAGCACGCGGGTAATAGTGTGGTTACAGGGAGTAGTTTACTATATACATTAACGGAAAATTACGAGGCTGTGCTGCAATATTCGGACCGAAAAAAGGGCCGTTTGCTAATGACCTTTATGCGAATTGTTACCATAGCTCCCAGAGATGTTTATCTACTCATGACTATCATTGCTAGGAAATAATTAGGTTTTCTTTAATATCTTAACTTCAAAGACTATATTGTAAGTGGATTATCATCCAATATGTGCCTGTTTAGTTTTTGAGATTACGGATTAGTTATGTGCCTCGCATTGAGGTTTGGTTAATTTTATCGCCTTTAACTTTACATTGGCCGTTAAGTTTAAGATTGACTTATATTTTTTTTTATATTACAATTTATACAGATGATTAAATTAGCCTGTTATTTAAAATAAACTATATAATATATGTAAATTGATTATAATAATATTATTATGGTATTTTAACATACTATAAGATTCTCAAATCTTGCATATCTGAACTAATATACAAACATATAAACGATATCAAAGTTCTAGCAGAACCACAGAAAAGTTGCCGAAACTTTAGCTAGGGATGCAAGGAACCACTAATTATAGATTCTGTTATACTCAAAAATGCTCAAAGAAAGAAGTCCGACTTATTTACTATATTCATTCGTTTTCTATAAAATCATATGTTTGAATACTTCATTCATGGTTAGTACAAAGCCTAGAAATATACAAAATACACCGTAAGATAATAACTTTTTTTAAAGACTTCAATGACTGACTGGTCTACATGACTTGAACTCACCACCCCGACTGATATGATAAAGACTAATCCTATTAAGATCCAATGTGGTATTTTTCAGGGCATGCATTAAGTCTACTATAGTTCTGTCTTGCCTTAAATCCACTCTCCAATTTACTTAAAGCAGCTGCAGCAGGATACAAATTAAAGTGGACAGACAGTGACCAACAATCTGACCACAAATAGTATACAAACCATTTGCTCTACATGGACGAAATCAAACTGTACGCTGACAATAAAAAACCTCCATAAAGTGGTTCATATCACAAAACAGTTTTCGAATGATATAAAAATGGAGTTTAAAATTTATAAGTGCAGAGTAAATTTCTTCAGATTAGGACAGACCCACTAACGCTATTACATCCTGGAAACAGGAGAACAAAGAGAACCATTAGATGAAGAAGAAGCATACGAGTATTAAGATACAACCAGTCACTACGTATACAACCATACTAAAATATACCCCTGATAGTGTGTTAGATAATTCCATCACCAGACCTTACTTTGACCACGCTATACTTACTGATCGCACAGTTCACTACAAAAGACATGACATTACATTGATAAACAAAACAAGTAAGACTGGATATTTGATAGACATAGCGGTCCCAAATATGCACAAGTTGCAAGCAAAACAAGTTGCCTAAGTAAAAGATGAGATAACACGTATTTGGTACCGCCAGAAAGTTACAGTAGTCAATACAGTAGTCTCTACGTAAGGCTTGATACCAAAGCAGTTACAGGAATCTACCACAACTCTGGACCTACCACCTAATCCCTACAAACTACTACAAAAAGCTGCAATACTGAACACGTGTAGGTTTGGTTTGGTAGGAAATTCCTGCATACAGAACATGAAGGCCCTATATTAACCATAACACAATCCACTAAGCAGTCTGTCCAAACAAACACAAACATGTAACCTTCCACATAAAAACTGATCAACACAAAAGCTCATGTGTACTTGACCTTGGCCCATGCATATTAGTAAACCGGCATTGGCCGAGGAAATTAAAAATAAAGATAATAATAATAATATTTATTGTCTCATAAAATATGGTACATAATTATCCTTGCCCCCTATATTAGGTTTATCACCTGAATTATAGAGGTCAGTACCGTCCTTAAATTAATTAAAATTGCTTATTTTATGTTAACAATATAACAAATTACTATTCTACTCCCCTACCTCCCCTTGTACCAGGTGTCGTATGAGGCAACTGATCGAACCCAAAACCCTTGGAGCACAAGAAAGAATCACTACCATTTGCGCCATCGGACTCGTCAAATAGTTAATAGTTATAATTCTGGTATTTTTTGTTATATAGGGTTATTTTATGTTGCTTCATTAGTGTATAGAGGATGTATATTTGTCTTAGTTTCAGAATTTTACACCTCTCGTAGATTAATCTAGTTGGGAATATGTAAGGGCTGAAGGTTTAACGTAACTTGTAACAGGGAGCTTTGAGCCCTTTCTAAAGTTAGCATAAAAGTTTTGCAAGCGCCACCGCAGATACAAATGTATTAAATTATAATTGATTGAGCTAGAAAAGTAAATATTCCACAGGAGATCTGTGACAAGTCTAAGTTTCTTAAACATCCATATAAGTTTCCTCACACCAGACGCAGTGAGAATGAATGTGGCTTTGTCATATGATATTTTCTTCTAATATCACTCCAAGATATTTGATTTCATGATGGTTTTCGATTTTGGGACATAAACAGTTTGAAGATTATAAATTTGGATTATGAAAAAGCGCAGGAGTACTAGTTAACTTAGTATTTACTTAGCCAGATAAGCTTTTGACAAATGAAATTACATTTCTAATTGATTTTGATTTTCATTGATTTTCTGCGGTGATTTCCTCATGCTCTAAATCCGAACTGGTGACAAGGAAGAATGCTGAAGTAGTTCAAAAGACGGTTATTAAAAGTTTTTCTAAGAGTTTGGACAGTGTACTGAAAACCGATATTGTTCGGAAGTTAGTTACACTCTGCCTATCCCTACCTTTGTGAATGAACCTTGAAACGAAACAGAGAGCCTAGACTTATCTTGTCAGGTGTGGAACTAAAATATGTTTGACGACCTTTAGTCATTTTATATTATATAACGCATAATTGTTTATAAATATACGTGCTGTCTTATTATGTAAACACACGTAGTTTGTCAAAATATTGCATTTTGCCATCTGTTTAAAAAATATTCTTTAGATCAGGAGTAACACGCACGTGCAGGGGGTGGGCCTCCCTACCTCCCCCGCTTACGCGGTGGCGGTCGCCAGTTACACGAACGCCACTCAGTCGCTCCCCATACTTCGACATGGGACCACGTCAGTTCACGCTGAAAAATGTTCGCTTTTAATCAAAACCGTAGTTCCATTAATTATAAAGGACACAATTTTAACAAGAATGCAATCAAGTTTACTCCTGAAATATTTAAGTAAATATGACGAGAACTTTTGTGACTAGCTCACATTTTTCACTTGATTTTTTAACTTAAGGCTACCAGTCTAGTTATTATCTATTGCATTTAAAACGCCTTGGCACCATTACGACTGTCGAATTCAATTAATTAATACTCTCACTGTCTCTAATTGATATTGACAATTACACTACGTCTGTTTTGCTAAAGCAATTTAACTTTCCGATAAGTAATAATAAGGGTAGAAATTGAATGGCATTTGCGTTACGGATCGTAGCAGTTCGTAGCCGTCTAACAGTTACGTGGATTGTAAATCAGCAGCGACGTAATTATTTGACCCGCATTACTGGCGTTTGTAACCGCATTAAGGACCACGTGAGAACGCTTGATTGGTGGTCGATGACAGAACGTTTAGTAATCATTGCGTCTTTGATATGGTTTATAATTGATGAACAGCCAAACCGTCATGTCCATAAATATATATTAAATAATTAAATATTAAGTACTTTCATTTCGGATAGAATCAGTAGGTATTAAGTAAGGTATTAAGTAAGTGAAAAATAAATTGTAGCGTATTGGATAGTTTTCAACAGAGCTACGACTCTTGGACTGCAGCCGAATATTACGTATCTGCCTTACATGGCCTGTCGTAGAATACAGCATTTTTAAAGTGGTAAAGCATAAGCTGTAATACTAAGATATTATATGCCAAAGCTCTAATTTTAACTTCATTCATTGAATTTATTACATATCTAAAGTTACGACCGCGGGCCAAAAAGCGTTTTAAGTATTACGTAAACACAAATGGCGTATTGGTTTTTTTATTTATTAATTCATTGCGATAGCTGCAGAACGTGCAACTAGGGGGAACAATTTAAATTATATTAGCAAACACAGTAAGACAACTGTCTATTTGTCCGGTATCAGACGGTACACACGGTACACACATTAAAAGGTAATCGTAAAGGAAGTCTAATACTAGGTTAATTGAAAAATACACATATATTACAAAATATCATCTCTTAACATTTCCTACTAAACAACTTTTCTTCTTCGTCTGTAATGTTCAAACGCACAAAGTGTACCAACCAGAACATAAAAAGGTGCAAAGGTATATTTTGTGGGTTAACTTCGGTAGATCTATTAATAGCGTTATCATATCTCTTTGGAACCTTTGTAAACTGTATTAAATTATTTATAAAATAGAAACACTTAGAACGATTTAAATATATAATTTATTATAGTTATATAAGGTTGACCCTTTTATAGTCACCATAAAAATTAACAAATTGGGAATAAAAACCGGTGGTCAAGATTTATGTAGAGGCTAACATTAGATTGCGTAGTAAATCCAAAAAACCTTTAACAAATAAAATTAAAGACCTATTTTCATTACACATTTGAGAAATCTAAAAATATACTTTACATATTTTGTGTTCATTACAAGAATCCTTTTCCAAAGTATTGGAGTGAGTTATGGCGATTGTTTTAAATTTCCTCTTTTATTGCAGTATACAGCTTTTCTGGATACCTTTGGACTACCTTGCCATTCATTTCCTACATGGCACGAATCTTAACATACGTATTTAATATACAAGTAGTAATTGATTTATGAGCAACGCTCTAACGGAGTGTGCATATGCGTAGAAAGTTAAGAAAGAGTTTTATCGGCAGAGCGTGATTCTGTAGTGCCAACAACTATTGAGAGTACAGTTCACTAGTTGTCAGATGAATTTTCCGCCTCAAAGTTCTCGCAAACTAGATCGTTTACAGCGCGCCGAGCGAAGTACCAGGGCAACATAAACGCTAGGAAGCCGCGTTACACGTGGCGCACCCACACAGGCGCCCCTCTTTGTGTGCAAGTGTGCGAGTGTCCGTACACGCTATCCATGTAGTTTACAGGCAGACTACAAACGTATTTAGCCGGAAAAGATGGAACAGATCGATACGTTTACGTATACGTCAAGTGTTATTAGACTCTTGTTTGTTTACATTTAATGTTGTTGTTATTGATATAAAGGAACGTTTTCTGTGCGTAAGCAAAAATTCTTTACAAGGGTAAATACTAGTTCAGTCACAAAAGCTTTCGCCTCAGACTTGAACTGAAATGAAAACCCTCTGAGTGGCGGTCTCGACTTCTTTCTCAAGTCAAAGCGCAGTTAACGACTTTCTAGCTACCATACTGGATTTATTAAGTAATGTAAGCTGAAATGTGACATGCAATTAGTAATTTAGATTTAAATACTGTGGACCAGAAACAGTACTGCGTGTTTAATGTTACTATTAAAAATGATAGTAGATATCACTACACCTTTTAAAACTGATTGTCTACATTCTTGTATTACATTTGATGTCGCAGAGTTAGTATAAAAAGCCAAACAGAAAGATACAGATGGATTAATTACCTTTTCTTCTCATAATAAATAGAAAATTTGTTGCTTCATTTATAGTGCTCTTGCAGAAATCCACCAAGTATTAATTACTCTTTTGCATACTAACTCCTTAAAGTAAGTAGCATTTGGACTTTGAAATCAGATATATATTTTTATTATTATACTTATATTTTATATCATTATATAAAATATAGCATCATATTATTAATGATATATTTGTTGCTTAGTAAACATACAAACATTTTTAATTAGCCCTTTTTTAATATCAGTTAGGCTGATTTAAAAAAATAGGCCACATTTATACGATTTACTTTGAGTAATTGCCGAGCCCGACATGGTTGGCTGTCGCAGCCGTTAATTGCAGGACTCCTAACCTTCGGAACCCCCACCCCACCCCCTTGTAAATGGGGAACGAACCATCTTCACGGCCGAGCGATTTAAACTTCTCACACTAAATGCCGTTTGACTCATGATATTTTAGATACGTGATCAACGAACAACCAATTTAATAATTTTTGACATAACATTCACTACTGATGAACATATTGAAGGTCGGCGTTTTTAATAAATATTACATATATGTACACATAACATGTATATTGTATGTGTAACACTTCATTTGCCTACGATTATTATTTTTTATGTTTTATGGCATATTAAATATATTCAGACACTTCGGCTGCTTAAATATATCGGCCCATTTGGTAATTTGACAATTACTAAAGGAAGTCATATCGCGGATGTTGGTAAGTACTTCATAACGAATTAGCCGTTAATATCAATTACATGTCATATGTAACACAATACACAAATTCACTGAAAGTTTATTCGTCGTATAATACAAGTGAAAGTTTATCAAGACTTAGGTAATAATATTTTTTTTGTCATAACAACGAACTCATAAAATACTTCATAATATTGAAATGGAAAGTTTATAGTAGTCGGTACTTATCCGTAGTTATAGCACAAGACCAGCAGATTAGTAAATATTATATAACATCATTAAGAAGATGACAATGAAGCATGTTTGCTCGTATCGTTTAATCAATGGTCCCTATGGGATGTTAGAGTCCGTATTTCCTCGTTATAAAAGTCATAAAGAAAAGGTTTATAATATTATTTTTCACCGCAGTAAATGCTTTTACAAGATACGCTGTAGCGTTGTTGTGTGTGATGGATATATTATACAGAAATAGAGTAGATTTCAGTGTAAATGTTTCAGAAAAAGATAGGCAGGTGTTTCGTTAATTACACCGAATTGTAGTATATTTTAATAATATATATTTAAATAATATAAATATTTTTCCCGGGTGGGGTTGGACCGCGAACCTTCACGCACAAGATGCGACACTACCGTATCGCCATCAGGCCCAGTTTAAAGTTCAATACATATCATAAAATAAAGTAGGTACTCCGCCGCACCTGTCTAATAGTTAGTCTGTTCGCGAATTCGAAAATCGAATTTTCCTGCGCTTTTCACTAACAGAATGATGAAGTAATATTAGAAAAAGGTTTAGGTATATATATTTTGTTTCCATTAGCTAATACGTGACTCAGATAATATTTTTCGTAAAGAACCCGTACAATGCCAGGGCGTGTTGCAAGTCTACGTCATAAGGGAACACAATAACTGAGTTACAAACAAAGAAATCTAATATTTAGCTAGATCAATATCTGAAATAGGTGACTAACACCAGTCGACAATGTACCTCATATCTGAGTTTTGGAGAAATATGAATAAAGAAACAATATGGCAATCGTTTTAATTAAAAATGCTTCAAGCGTGTTAATCAAATCTGGCAAAGAAAATTGAAATGAAATCATTCAGTCCACATAATATATCCGTATTAGATGTGTGTGTTTATAAATAAAATGCCTCCACATTATCTATATATATAAAAGGCGAAGATGCAAGAGTTAGAAACTATTAATTTTGCTCAGGGGATTCTTTTATAACTTAGCGGAGCAATAAGAAAGGAAATTTTGAAAATGCACACATAATATGAAACATAGCTATTTTTAAGTTATTCGAATGAAATTCAGAACTAAGATTTTTCATTAAAAATAAATCAATTGAAAAATATTTTTTCAAAAATCATCTGTTAAGTGCTTAACAGTGCTGCCAAGTTATTATAAATGTTCTATAACTTAACGCGGGTGAAACCGTGGGGCGCTGGTAGTAATTTCATAATATGTTTTACCTTGGTTATGACAATCAAATGTCAATGTAATAAACTATATTTAGTCATAGGGTGATTAATTACCAGCGGCTAACCAGATTTATAGCTTTTGTCACGTTCCTGGGGAAATGCTGTAACTGGAATTACGCCAAATTGTCTTGTTCTGTGGAAGATATGAGATGCACTGTTTGTGCACAAAAAATGTTTTAATTTATCACTTGAATTCACAACTGCATTGTAATAAAACAGTGACACCGTCAATGATTAAGTGGAATTTAAAAAATTATTTTATTCAAACGATTATTTTTTCAATAAAAAAAATTACAAATTATTTGCAAGTCTCAGACCTTATATAAAGGTCGTCTACATTGGTACCTCACTCTTACTTTTTTCTACCACCAAAGTTAAGAAAGTAAACCAAAATTCAAGTAACATTTTAAAGTTTATTTTAACATATCCAAAAATCTTTTAAGACCTTACATAATCATAAAAGAAATACTGAAACACATGTCGCAAAAGTGTTTGTCCACCATTGACTCTCACGCAAAACAATTCGTCTACTACTTAGTTGTGTTACTTTGCTTTAAATTACAGCTTTAATGCAAAGAGGCATGGTCGCAACCAACGCTGCACTCACTTCGGTCGTAATTGAGCCCCACACAGCCAAGATTTTTGCGAAAGACTTTCTTCATTTCCTACCATAGGGTTTCAATCGGTGATAAATCCGAGCTGTTGGATAGCCATTCTGTGGTTGGGATGCTCTTGGACATAAAACGCCGACACAGCTTGAACAACAGCCATGACTTTGTTGTCCTTGCAGTATGGCAGGAAGCACCGTCTTGTTGAAAATGAAAGAACCTCTATATTTGAGGGACAGAATGGAGGGCAGTAGACTTTCTTCCAAAATAGTTTGCTTATTCAATTGATGGAACCATCTACAAACTGCATCAAACCAACAATTTGTGCAGACATTTAGCACCATGTCATAAGAGACGCTGGATACTTAGCTTTTTATTTAATGCAATCAGTTTTCACTTCTTGTCGACGGGGAATACAAATTAAGTCTTCTCAGTCCATATGATACACCACTACACCACTGATCAGGAGTGAGATCGAATTGTAGTAAACACGAGCAAACTTCAACTCTTTTTCTTTTGTAAGGCAGTCAATCGTGGTTTCTCCTTAGCTGTGTAAAATCCGTAGCCCATTCTTTTCAACACTCTTTTTCAGGTATCAACTGAGACATCTTTGTTAATCATGTCTTATAATAGCACCGTAAGTTCTACAGCGTGAGCACGGCGATTTTTTTGTATATTTTCTCAAGGATTCTGTTTTCTGCTTCACTGATGATAGGGGGTCTGCAAGTTTTCTTTAAGCAAGAAGTATTACCGTACATACATAAATCACGCCTGTGTCCCATCAGAGTAGGTAGAGACTATGGATTTCCACTTGTTACGATCTTGACCTACCTCTCTTGCTTCCGTTACACGCATTAGTCTTTTCATACATTTTCGTTTATTCTTGGTACTTCTGACTTAGCCCTACCTCATACCTCATCTACCTGATTAAAATCGCCTCGGTCATCCTATACCAACCTGGGAGGGTTCACTTACTCTCCCGCTTTATATATCTGTGCAGTAATTCTACTTTCATCCATCCTTTCTAAATGTCCAAACCATCTTTACATTATTTTCTCTATTGTTGTCACAACATCATCTCTTACACCACGTCGATCACTTATTACACTATTCTTTAATATATCTCACAAACTCACAAATACCATGATTTTTATAGTGCTAAATGATAGATCGCACTGAAGATCTGGGCAGTGTCAAGTTTTTCGAGATTTGGTAACTTGATTTGCCCGCTTTAGAAGTTCTTCACTCATTGGTTTATCACATGTTGTTTCATTTCTACTTGAAATATTCTGAATAAATTAACAGAAATTTTCAGAATTTATACAATCCCATTTGTCAAAAAGGACTCAGAATCACCTTTCTCAAACAAGCATTTTTAAAAATAAATATATAAAGGGAAAATTATATTTTAACTCAATGATAGACAAATTTTTTTGCATCGATTATTATTTATGAACTAGATGAACTATTTTGTTTACGGTTTGCTCGATTGAAAAGAAGGATATCTCTTATTTTAAAAGGCTGAAATAGTTTATTTCTTTAACATTAAGGTAACTGAACATGAGATGGTAGAATAGTTTTTCTATTTACGTAACTGGACAAAAATAAAGTTAGAAAAAACCTTGCTCCACTACGCCGTACTAGGCGAACTAGTTTGCATTGGGGCGGGTATTGTTTTTTTTCTAAATAAAGATATTATGAGGATATTTAAATTACTACTAGTAACCCAGCCCGGCTTAGCACGGATATCTATCAGAAATTTTAAGTTATTTACCCCTTTTTCGTGCGTAGGGATACCATAAAAGTGTAAAATCATGTATTTATTTATTTTTTTACCTTTGTATGTAAGTAACAACAACGTTCAGATCTTTAAAATAAAAGATATGAGATATTGTTTTACTCTGGGGCAGCCAAATAAATAGATTTAAATTTGCTCCAACCTGCGGTAGGCCAACATACAGTTGGCCATGTGTAAAACATTACTTTCGTGGGTCGATCCCTACTAATAGGCTTGTTTCCAATTTTCGCAAAACTATTTAAATAGCTTCTAAATAATTTAAGGATCACCCTCCCTGTCATTTTTCGTCATAAATCTCTTTACTTTTTATGTATTTAAATTTTTTCTATTTTTCTTAAAAAATGGCCAAAAAACGCTCGATCACGTGACTGTGACGACGACATGACATTATGTTCCTTTACATTTTAACGCACACCAATATACTGACCAATTGATTTTAAAATTTTATTGATGTATTTTTATAATAAAGATACAAAAACATATATTTAAACATTTGAGTATCACGATTTTGTTTCTTTTAATGAGCACAAAAATAAAATATCTTAAATGTTCAGAGCTTTGAACGCGGTAAAATGAAACGGTGCAATGAAGTGTCAATGTCAAACGTAAAGTTTGTGTTAATACGAGTTTGAGGCAAAGGTTTGAGGTTATGTTTGTGTCAGCGTTGGAAAACACTTGTTGATGTTTCAAAAAACTTAATAAAATAAACTATCAGCTTTCATAAATCCTTTCTCCATAATTCTTTATTAACTGTCTATCGCTCAAATACAAAATTAACAAACTTATATATTATATACGAAGTAAACAAAACAACTCATGTATCCTCAGGTTTCAGGTTAGGTACCTGTCAATGTCAAATACTTGTCACTATCAAATGTAAAGTGACGTCATCAGTCTCTAATCGGCGCCACTCGCCGTTTTAAATGGCGTGACGTAATAGACGATAAACTTAAATTTCATAAATTATTAAAAAATTATGTGGTTCGTTATAAGTAATAAAATATAGCTTATCGTGTTTCTAGTTTTGTGAACTTTCGGTGTATATATCTACTTTTAATTGAGTGAATACTAGGAAACAACCCTATTCGAAGGAAAAAAAGGGAATTTGTAAATAGTGCACGCAAAATAAGTTGTTATCGGAAACTGAAGCCGATAACAAGGTATTGGTAGGTCAGTTGGGACTTGGTTTGTTTCGTGATGGAATTGGACCAGCTGATGGGCCGGTAATATACGTATTTACATTTACATTGCAGCCCAACCGAGCGGTGAGCGGTGACCACGCGACCGTTTTCTAATACTTGCATTCTTAAATTGATGACATCTTTTGAATGGAATGTCTAAATCAAATAAATCAGTTTTTTATCATACCATTGTAAGTCCACTGTGGGATATAGGCCTTTCCAAAAAGGTGGGATTTGCCCATAATTACTGCGCTGAGCAAACGTGTTTGCAATCGCAGAGCGCAGCTATCGTCCTGTCATGAGGTCCGGTACCTCAATCGCCTTTTACGACACCTGGTTCTGGCGAGGTACTATTTTACTCTACCACTATACTAGCGCAAATTAGTCTTTGATATAAAGTACATACAGTTTATTTTGATAAGAATTAATATCAAGTTATAAAATAAAATAAAAATTACAGAGTCGGCTAATTTTTTGACTAACACTTATTGTGACGTATCTATATCTGTTAGACATATGCTGTCTAAAATTTTTGTAAAAAATTGAATGTTTTGCAAAATCGTTGTACATTATTTTGCTTTATAATCAATAGTATTTTCAGTGAACGTGATGTAATTATTTATTATAGACTGGTTATTAAAATACAATGTTTCACTAATTAGTAAAAGGTTGCTTTATTCTATTCACAAGCAAAAATTTTTTTTTTGTTCTTTGTCGGTAGCAATAATTTATTTAGAAAGGGAATAAAGCGCTATCTATATGCAAGTTATAACTGAAAGTAAATGTAATGAAAACGCTTAAATTAAACATTTGTGCAATCATCATTTATCATTATCATCACACCAGCCATTGGGTGTCTACTGCTGGACATGAGCCTCTCTAAGAAATGAGGTTTTTTTGCCAATAATTACCGCACTGATCAAGTGTGTTGGCAATAGCAGAGTGCAGCTATCGCGACGGGTATGATGCTGCCCATCCCTGCCCTGTGTATTTGAGCTGCACTGTTTCGGATGGATATACCGCCATCTGTCGGTTCTGGCACCTTAGTCGCCTTTTACGACACTTGGTGCAGCGGGAGGTTCTTTTCTATTCTGCCGGTACCTCACAGCGCATCATTTATGCTGCCCTTTAACGTTTGTTAGTAAAATTTAAAAACGGGCAGCCTAAAATAATATTTACATTTATGAAAAATTAAATCCTAACAAACAAAATTTAATTAAAAAACAAGGAGCCTTGGTGAAACTAGAACAGTAACTCCTACTTCTACCTACTCGCGACTGAGGTATTGGAACCAAAAGATGGTGGTATACCCACCTAAGATAGCGTCGCTCATTACAAAACATTTTCTTTTAAAATGTAAAGTTTTACATTACATAATCTTAATTTTCTCATTTTCCAATAATGTAATTTCTGAGTATTGTTCAGTTGTTATTGTTATATTATATTCCAACACCTAGTCTTCATCACGAAAAGCGAGTAAAAAACCACAATTGACTACCTGTATACCTGCTATACTTACTAACCGAAATGGAATCACTGACAAGTTTATAAATATCTTAAAGCGTACTACAATTGAATCCTATTTTAAACCGCTAAAAAAATTCACCATTTCCTACTACATGTCAAGTGCAACATATTTTCTTTTAAAATGTGGGCGTATACAAGCTTTATTGTAATTGTGGTCTCTCTTATATGGGTCACAGAGCTCTTAAATATAGAAGATCTGATAATTCTGCAGTCTGCAAACATTTATTCAGCCCAACCATTTCATAAGGTATGACAAACCTTAAACATCGAAGGAAAGTCGTTTTTTACCAAGAATGCTTCGTGACCATAAAATATATAGAGCACCCCAACTTTCAAAAGTAAAACAGGGAATATTTTTTAAAACTACCTCCTTCCTGGGATCACATTGAATGAATAAGAATCATAGTTTAGTATATACTGTATTTCTCGTTGCTTTTCTAGTAAAGTATATCTATTTCTACATTATATATTTGATAAAATGATCAAAATCATGCCAACACTAGCAGATCACAAACTACTTGATGAAATTATTGGAAATTCGGTTTTCAAAATTAAAATTTCGAACTTATAAAGCAGTCATCATATACGTCATAGATTCCAAGATAATATCTGTCACTATTTAAAGACGATTGCTGTAAGTTAATCGAAACGTCGACATATGTAAATACGATTTAGCTTCACAGCGTTTAAAAGCCATTGAAAGGTTTTTTCTTTTTATTATGAATAGTAAAAGCATATTTTATTCTCTATTTATTTACACTTAATGTCTATTTACATATTCCATAGCATAAAGCACATTAATAAAAATAAAGCGAAAATATAGGCATAATACTCTCAAATTAGAGAAACAGAGTACTGTTTTTTAAGAGATAAATATTCCAGTAATAATTGTTGCGAATGACTTGTACAATCGTTACACCATTCAAGATTGTATTCCTGTATATTGTGCATACAGAAAAATACGAGCTTAACCCGAAAGTTTATAGTCTGATTCAAATAGGAAACACTTCTTTCCGCCTTGCCAAAAATTGTCGTGAAAATAATTTAAATAGTAAGTGAAAATAATTTAAACGTCGATTTGGTTTTTTAATTTATTCCTTTAAAATTAATTTTTGACTAATTACGTGAGCAGAGAAAGTATTTTTAACGTCTGGAAGTTTAATGCTGTAGAGTAGATGTACAAGTTATAAAATAGTATAATTTATAATATTTACTTAAAACCATAAATATCACTGAAAATTGAATGAAAATCCCAAATATGCGTTCAATTTAAATTGTGAAAACGTGTATAGGCACTTACATATTATAAAACTAATTTTCCACTCCTGACTTCATCCGCGCGAACTTCAGTATGCCTCAATTCCCTTGAGATTGTCCTATTGTCTTGCTGAGACCAAGGAATGACGATTTCTGAGCGTGCACATAAATACCACAACTTCTTCATCTATTTCACGGGTACTGTTAATTTTTCCGGGATGAAAAGTCACTGATATCATTTTTAGACCTCAAAACTCCCAGCACTAAAATTATTTGTGGAAGACTACAATCATTTCTATACACATTTTTCTGGATAAGATGTTATTAGTACCTCTTGAAAACATATTTTATTACATACCATAATCTCAAACGTTCTGACGAGAAAAAGTAATAAACATCCTTCCGTAGAAACTTTTATGTTTACAATATTAGTAGCACAGTACGAATGACCAAGAAAATTATTTGTTCACGTATACTTTACTATTGTAGACTCATGACGTACGCTACAGAAACAAAATTAACAAGTTAACTTACAGTTAACAAGCCCAGTGTTTGCATAAACTCCGCTAACTAGCTAGTTTTTACCTCTGCGCATGAACGGAACATTGGTCCTTTTACATTATCTAGCGGACGTTAATTTTAAACAATTGTCCAACTAAACACACTCGTAAAGTTTCGCTAGGAAATCATTTAACAAACCCAACAAGCTCGTTTGTGATCAACATTTTAAGTAGGACACAATTGATACTGCGCGTTCAAAATAAACAAAACCTTTGGTTTCGGCTTTGTAACATTTTTTATTTATTTATTTAACTTCCGTATACTTGTTTGTTCTAGGTTAGTTTTCTTGTGATATGTGTCTATCATCATCATTACAGTCATTGGAAGTCCACTGCTGGAAATATGCCTCCCCAAAAAAGGGGTAATTTTGCCCATATTTGCCGCGCTGGGCTCGCGTGTTGGCAATTGCAGAGCGCAGCTTTCGCCCTTCCCCACACTATGCATTTAAACTTCACTGTCTCGGATGGATATACCGCTATCTGTCGATTCTGGTATCTTAGTCACCTCTTACACCACCTGGTAAATTACTATTCTACTTTGAAGGTACCTCAAGGCAAACGCCACGTGTTTGTATATTGTAATAAACTCTTACTATTTGTTTATTAATTAGTAAGTAAATTACAATTCATAACGAGTGACAGAGAAAATATATAAATCTTAATAAAAAGATAAACTCAAGATATTCATACACCACATCTCATACATTGATTTTACTTCGAGATAAGTCGCTTAAAGTACTTGTGTTACGGACATCAGACTGCAAACTATAATGTCAATATATACGAGTATAATCAAGATGTATAATATCTACTTATACAAGATTATTACGGTATTGTCCTTGTTATTAATATGGCAAAGCCACGCCACGTCTAATCTACTGGATGAAACTGTATCATTATAACATTCACACATCATAATGACACAAAATCGTACTAGAGACCAGATTATAAGAAGAAGTATGCAGACAAAGGGTGTTAATAGTTTTCAGGAATATTTTGAAGTGGCTATTTCTTTAACGTAGTACGTATAAGTAAAGGAAAACTGGGATATAATGGGTCGGTGCCTTCTTTAACAACTGCCGTTTAAAAATTGTAATAATAAAACATTTACAAGACGTATATACGTCGACCTGATTCCAAAATAAGTAGCATAAAGCACTTATGTTACGGATAGTAGACAATGGAGTATAAGATATATATGTATAAGAGTACAAATACAATACTTATATATATAAATAATACCCCGACACAGAATAAATACAAATATTTATTATATAAATATCTGCTCTGATCGAACCCACGACGTTCGGCGCATAATTTAGGATTACTATCATCTGCGCCATTGAGCCAGTCAATTATTTTTATTTAATCCTTTTTGTTGATGGAAGGCGACGTAATAGAATATGAAAAGAGCGAAGAGCTGTTGCTTTTAATGTTTAAAGGTTAATTGTAATGTTATTACCTGCCTGTGACATAATAACGTAAGCCGTTACCGCTCGCGTTCATCCCATCTCCGCGGCCGAAGCCGACGCGGGGTTTAACCTCTTTTGCTGATCGCTTCTTTATCCATTAGGTGAACAAGGCTTTACAGCTTCGAATTGAAAATAAAGTAGCTTGTTTTGATAGTGGCGGAGTTTTGGATAAGTCTGAAAAATCTA
>JACJUM010001610.1:7460030-7551630 GCA_020976665.1 Heortia vitessoides | reverse complement strand
TCTTCTCTATTTATCTTCTCTAGTACAGATGCTGGCAATCCTGCCGCAATGAGATCCACTAGTGTACCTGTGTCTATTGTTCTCCTCATATCCAATATAAGTTTCTCCTTTTTTATGGCATAGTCCACTAATGAACCCTCCCGATGTTTAAATGACAGTGCATAACTCACTTGATTCCAGTCTTGTTTGACAAATGTGTCACAAAACTTTCCCTTCCATTCTGTCCAGTCTGAATCTATAACCATTGAACCGTACCCATCAACACAGCTTTTGTCCATGAATAGTCGGAGGATCTCAATTTTTTTCTCATCTTCCGTAATGTCAAAACGAGCACACTCCTTTTCAAACATTTCAATCCATTGACTTGCGTTCGGGTTTTTACTTGTAAATTTGTCAATCACAAACTTCTCTGCAATATATTTTAAATTTTGTTTTTTTATTTCTTGTGTGCTTTCAATTAGTTTCGAAAATATTTTTTCCAATGACTGTGTATCAGCTACTTGTCCTCCAGATGTTACTTTTTGTTCAATTTCTTCCAGATATTGCTCTCCGAATTGTAAATTACCATCTTCGTCCACATAGATTTTACTCAGTTCATCTGACATTTTAATCCAAACTTTTCGTGTCTGGTATCTTTTCTTTAAACTATTTCCTATTTTTTTATATGCAGAGGTCTTTATCAACTCTTTGTGAAGGCCAACCGACTGTAGTTCTTCTGGTATAGCAAACACTTTTTGTTCCTTCGTTGTTATCGACGTTACACAACATGTGTTTGATTTCCCATCACTCGTCGGTAATAATGTAAATCCGAAGCGTAGTTGTTCCATCGTTTCTGCTTTCTTGGTATTTCAATAAACAATTGTCGTTTTATATCGATTATCCTTTTATTTTAGGTTAAAATAAACTTATGCGTTGCTTCTGAAAACGAAGATTTATTTCGTTAATTTCTTACAAATATTATTATATAATCTTACAAATAACTTATTTAACTACCCTATTATTATAACTTTACCTGAAAACGAAGAAACGACAATTAAAGTCTATTCTTCCACCAATTATTCTTATTTATCTATCTTAATTAACAAATCACAATAATTTAATATGTACAATGCTATTTTTTTCATAACCTCTCAACTGACCATTGACCTCAATGTCGTTAAAAAATTAAAGAAATATTATTTCTTTACATATATATATTTATATACATATACATATATATATATATATATATATATATATATATATATAAACTTGTAAACTGTTTGACGGGCTTGAGGTGCATATGATAGTGATGATAGTGTTACTATTTTGTACGCCCAAGGTTCTGAGTTCGATTTCCACCCAGAAGAAATATGTATATTTGTTCTGTGTCTGAGTGTTAAATATGAATTTAAGTAATAAATTTCAGACTCCTCCGTCCGCAAAAGTGCTTTAAGCGACTTTTATCCGAGTCAGGTCCATGTATGAGATGTCGTGTTAATTTATTATAATTATTTCAATAATACTGTTATGAATAGAGCTAACATCATTTAAAAACTTAAATTCATTGTAAACATAAGTTGCATGCCAACAAGATAAATAATAGTTGTACCGTATCTACTGACGTTTGTAATTCAATCTTAGAAAATATTGTCTTGATGGTATTAGCTCTGAACAAACGAGCTGAGTCAAGTAAACAGATAAACAGAAAAATCCCTACGCAGCAAACGTAATTAGAGACAGCAAATTAAAACGTGTGGACGTGTTAATATTGCCGGAGAAGTGGCCGCGCCACTGCAACGATATTGTCGTTTGTAATATTTTCATTTGTACACCGTGTTATTTTTATTTACCAATTAATAATACGAAGTTTTCTCCGACGGTTTGATCTATTCCCAAATGTATTTACTTTAATTCGTTATTTTATAATTCACTAGCAGCGCCCCACGGTTTCACCCGCGTTAAGTTGTAGAGCCAAACTTTACTAACTTTGTGCAAACCTTTTACCCCTAAGTAAAGGTTTTCGAAAAAAAAATTACACGTTTTTAATGACTTTAAATAAAGAACCTTATATATAGTTTCATTTGAATACTTAAATAACAGCAATGTTTCATACTAATTGCGCACCCCCCTTTAGGCGGTGATTTATGCTATGATTTATTATTTTATGATTATGGTGATTTATGTGCTCCTCTGAGTTATAAATGGTGACCCTGTGCAAAATTCTGAACTCTTATCTAGGCCTTGCGTTAATATGTCACTCAGTCAGGCAGTCGGTCGGTCAGTCGGTCAGTCAGTTCTCCATATATATATGTAGATAACCAGAAACCACAACACTCAGTACTGTAGTAGTACGAATAGAGACTTCTCACGACTAATTATGACCAGCAGACGCTTCGTAGGATGTCCACCCACAAAGTGGACGTCCAACGACTGATACGGTGATAATGATTATTACCAAATATATTTGTAACTTCATTATTTCTTCTGTTTGATCAAATCATAATCAAACGCATCTACGCAGCTAATGTATACATTTTCTTTGCATTAACAATATCAATATGAAAGTTGAAGTTTATTATTATTACTTATTATTATTTATTGTGATGTTACCACTTCCGGCTTCATGGATATATGAGATATAGATATAGAAACTGATGGAAAGCATTAATTGGGTTAATAAATATTCAAAATAGGTCATAATATTTCATGTTATCATTATATAATTTCTTGTGGGAATAAGTAAGTGTTGCATGGCAACTTACAAAGTTACGTTACAAGCTTGCGTTAAAGGTAAGAAATCGATGTCGGAAACTCGAATAAATTGCTAGCTTGAACATTTAATCATATTTAGAAACGTATATTGAAATCGTTTCAATACAAACACAGCAACATTGATAGAGAGTTACGTGAAATAGAAAATATCGTTAAACGTGTTGTGTCGAAGGAATCGCGCTGGTTGTCATTGTTGAAGTGTATGTATACACGCGCGGGGGCCAAGTTAGTGCGTCGGCGACTTCAACTTGGTTCGAGCATCAAGTGTTTATGGAGATTCGACAGTTCTACGACATGGACATTTCCACTGTTTTATTCTAAGAATATATATATATATATATCATCCAGCAGTGTTCTATTACTGGAATAAAATATTGATCAACTTGACTTTTTTATCGTGAATTTTATAAGACTATTACTTTTATCGAGTTAAATAAATAATGAGTATTTTCTTATGAAGTTTTATGTGTGCAAATAATGAGACGAATACTTATGCGATGTGATTAAAACAAGGTCAACGATAGAGCATATTATCTATTACATTTTATTGACTAGGCTGACTACTCCCTGACTACTGTGATACCAACCTAACTCAAAGCTATAACTGTGAATATCATTCCATATTATAATATTACACTAATATAATAAGGTAAATAATTGTTCCTATATAGTGGAAAATTAAATGCTTTTACATTTAATTTTCCACTATATATAAAATAAAGTTCTATCATTAACTTAATTTATTGAGTCTATGAACTTATATATTGTAATATGTAATATTCGACGGGTGAATAGAAAAAGAGAAAGTCCGAAGGCACCCTTGCTCATCGGAGCTAATCGTTCGGAATTAATTTCTTAATACCGATAACAAATAATAAAAGAGGAAGCCGCTGATTTCAAAAAAAGGAAAAGGGAGAGAAAATTCTTACAATACGTCTATCTATCGCATGTTTTTCAATAAAATTTGGCCAATCAGTTTGTGCATGTGGAACGTTTAAAGACTTTTGATATATTAAGATTGCTTAATACCTTCATACCTCGGCTAGACTTCCAAGATCGCCGTGAAACAAAGTTTCTAAGTTTTCGGCTTGTCTGGAAGTATGTTGTGCGAAATTGAAACAATCGACGGACTGGCGTTGCATCTATAGCTTCTGTGGGAACGTGATGAGACTGTGTAGGTTAGTTCACAAGAATGCGGCGCGGTTATGAGCCGGCAAATTGAGCCGCGAGGAATCCACGCCTTGGCTTGATTTCAGAGCACTGGTAACGAGGTGGTGGCTCAGATAATACAAATTCATTCCACCTTCGAGTGTACGTGCTTATCTCAAAACAAAACCTAACAATTCAATAGAAATGCCATTTTAAACCAATACTATTTAAGAAGTAAAATGTGTATTTTGTTGTGTCATAATGTGGTGTTGTGCAATTTTAATGAGTTTATCTATTTTCTGAACCGCATTAACTGTACTCATGGGGTTTCAGTATAAATTGGTTAATAAAAATAATATAACGTTTTTCAAAATTTTTATTTAAAAATAACAAAGCAAAATTATTTCAGGTACACCTACTATCAAGTGTCCGCATCTTTTTATTGTACACTTCCAAGTACTAAGTAGCGTAAGGTGTTCATTAAACCTCATCGTGAGAAAGATTCCTGGTGACGCTAAAACTGACGTCAGAGAAAGAAAGCATTAGGTTCGTCAAAAAAAAACGTGCGAAAGAACAACTGCTGAGTTATAAATATAGAAATGTGATATAAATTGTCCCATTGTTATTTGTTGTATACACTTTGATTACACTTTCCGTTATACACTTTGTATAACGGAAATGAAAAACATAAATGACAACGAGATTCAAACCCGCGACCTTTGCGTCAGAACCGTTGGATAATGTCAATCTCTGCAAAAATGCGCGTTTATGATTTCGTAATGCATATTTTTTGTATTGATTAATATTGGTATACTTCAATTGTAATTCTGTTTCGATATACTGATAAGCAGAAAATTTGTAAAATAACCGCACACTAATTATAAATATAACCAGAAAATATTTATGAACAAATCGAATATTATTTTAATGTACGCTTAATGTGCCATTTCCCCATTTAAATAAGATCTTTTGGGCAAAAAACTTTTTATTAAGTATTTTTTCCTCCATTTTATGCAGTGCTTGCAAAAAAAAATAAAAATGTCATTTTAATATATTACGGCAACATTCAATATGAAAATTTTAATTATACCTTTAATTTTAACGGCTTTTTATTATTATTAAAACGTTACTTCAACGATTTCTTTCAATTAAATATAATTAAATGCTTTAGCAAGCTTTCATAAGCATCTACTGGAATTTCCACACTTGTCAGTTCCCATCATAAGTTCTTTTTTTACTTTACCAACTGTAATAAGTATTCAAATGACAAGTTTTTTTTATTATAGGTACAAAAGTAAGCTTTAAAGCATTCTTTCACTAAAACGTATCTACAGATGTTTATATTATTTTCTTAACTACTAAAAACAACGAACTAAGTTACTAATAATGCATTGACACTCTTTATTTATAATATTCATGAAATAAGAAGTACAAATTACTCTCGAAGTAATAACAGCTTATTATTTGTGACTGTGAAGAGATTAAACAAAATACTGTCTTCAAGTGAAAAACATCGTAGCATTCGTAGCGAGAAAGTGATAGCAAACACTCACAGCCGCAACCTCGGTAACTACGGCGTGCTACGACAAAGTTCGGTGTAACCACAGATTAACACCTACTTGGTAAACTCAGGAAAGTTCGCGCTTCCCTCGCACACAGCATTTATATCAATTTGTTTCAGAAATATTGGATAAATGCTCAACTATCGGTTAACTTACAAAACAAATTGGAACTCCATTTACGTTGTTATTTATTATGAACTTTACTCTCAGATGTTCCTCCACTAGATGTATAACTTATTTAAAAGTTTTAAAAGGAAATATCTATACGGAATAATTTAATTTGACTTCAAGTACTGTAATTGTGTATAGGAACTTGTTATAACCAAGTTTTATGAGCAACGTAAAAAAAACCCACATATTTGGCTTGTTTTACCTTTTATATTTCTTGTACTGCAGCAAAATCGTGAATTCTATCAGGGCGCAACGAAAAACTGTTTTATTTACGTGCTGTCACTGTAGTTAAAAAGCTTTAATCCGGTTGCAAATTACGTAAGTTCTCTCGCGTACTGTAGGCAAGAGCGCGTCGCGATGTAAACCAGTGCAGACTGCAGCCTTCACCGATGCAATGTAACTATAGCCAGCGGCTGTGGGGTGGTATGTACGCGGCGCGTGTAAGATCAGGGCCACCGGACGCCCCCCAAACACCCCCGCGCTGTTCATGCTATCCTAGTACCAGCCGATCTAAATGTACACTTGGATACAATTCTAAAAACCTCAACGATTTCATTACAGTGAAAATTCTATAAGAATTTCTTTACTCGTGCACGTTCACACAAAAGCATCAATAAATAATTTCTAATATGATTTCAGATAATAAAATAACATGATAATAGACTCCACTAACTATCAACTGAAGTCACTCAAGTGACTTTATATAATTTTGCGAACAAAATTTGTTTAGTAAATTGTTGGAAGCTATCAACCGCTCTGTCAATAACTACAAGTTTATAACTTATTACAGGCAATAATAGCGCGATCTCTTCAGGTAACTTTATTACAACACAGAATACACAACCCTTACCCTGTTCGTAAGCTATTTACATATTCTAAAAAATGGAATAGACTATATAGACTAATAGCATCTTAGGTATAATTAATTATCAGTGTGCAACATAGTTTTTAAAGTACCATATAATTCATTATAATATTTAATTAATTATAAATTTTAATTAATATAGGAATGTTGTTTATGCAAAGATACCATTATTATTTTATTTATTGTCTTCTTATATTTTTGACATAAGATTTTTAAAGTAATCTTATATTTGCATATAGTTTTTGCTGATGCCCATTTGACAATAAAAAATTAAGGTTCTGCAAGGCCATCTTAACATATGAGTCAAGAATTAACAAGTACATTGTTGGGATTTACTATCACTTATTGTTCGTCTACACTCTTAAATCATCTCATATTAGGTTATTTTAAAGTTTGAAAGAACATTTTCAGAATTTAGATTTTGATAATCAATTTAATGTTGCTGATAATAGCAAGAATATCCTTATTAATATTTTTATCTATGTGATTATCATATGAATGAATCCAATTTGTGACAAATACAAAGTAAAATGTTAATCTTTTTTCAGAACAAACGTTAAGTTACGTTTGTGGTGCATACAATTCTAGTGGCACCAAATTAGAAACATTTTAATTTAAGCAGTCCTCTTAAATTGAAAAATCCCTTGCAAGTATTTTTATTCTAGAGTTCGTACAATTAATGACATCATTTATACAGAAATGTTTTTTGTGTATATCATTAAAAGGCCAAAGGCTAAATAAAATCAAAATAATTTGTTATATTATTTAAACTACGCTGTTTTTCTAAGAATAAAATGTCCATACGCAGTTATGCTTTTTCTACTGCGTGTACCGTAAATCAAAGATTTAAAACAATTCCGTAAGCCAGTCTTACTTACATGGGTGCGTTGGGCTTTATGCCAGCTACATATTCTGCTGTAAATGATTCTATATTCTAAAAGTTTCTTTCCAAAGCTAATACTCTTCCAGAATTAAAATATAAGGCAACGTATTTGCGGTATATAATGTCACTTTTTTTAAGTCAAGTTAACTGACGATTATTTTAAACATAAAAATAACACTGTTATCCAGACTTCGCATTCTTTTCAACATATACGAAAAAACCTATAAAACTAATTGATTCTCTTATAGACTATTGCTTCTAAACTTTTATATATGAAATGCGCCAAAATGTCAATTTTTTTTACCGCATATGATATATATATATATATATATATATATATATAAATAGTTTACCGTGTAGTAGCATAGTACTTTCTCCTGTACCGGATGTGCCAGGGGGTACCGGCACATGACCGTGGTTTACTGGTGAAGTTGAATAGTACCTCCCCAGTACCAGAAATAGTACGTCGCGACTGATCTACAAAGACCTACAGACAGCCATACATCCGGAACAGCATAGTTCAAAAGGAATAGAGTTAGTTGGGTTAGTCGGTAGCATTCTCGTCGCAAATCTACTTGCTTGCCCAGCGTGGCAATTATGACCAAAATTTATTGGCCCATAATTTTTCAAAATGTCTGAATCAGATGATCTTAACTACGTATTGAGTACGTGATTACGTATTGAGTATAACCTGAGAATAGTTACATATTAAAATGTTTAATATCTGCTAAAATATATTACTTCATACTTCATAACAAGTGTGAAATGAGCAAAAAGCCTAAGCATTTCTTAAGCAAAGATAACTAAACTCCCCTTCCTTTTCAAATGATACATTAGGTGGGGTGTTTCGAGTATCGAATAAAATGGAAACGTTTTTCAACAGAGCAGACTCTGAGAACAACAAATCATACATGCATACAGACATCACGCCTGTGTCCCATCGGGATAAGCGTCTTGGCTTACCTCTGTTGCTTCCCTTACTCGCATTAGTCCTCCCTACGTACTCCTGAACTGGCCCTTCTTTAATACCTCTTCTACTTTGTTAAGTTACTAGTACGTTTGCCTAGGTCATCTTATACCAACTCTTCCATTCATTTCCGCTCTAAATATGCTGTCGTTCTACTTTCGTCCATCCGTTCTATCGCCATAAAAGAATATATATGGAAAAGAATAATCAATGCCTAGAGTTTTTGTTTATTTTAAAACCAACTTAAGGTTTCTAAATAATGTAAGGAGGTCCGAGTATGTTGCAGTGTTCCAGTACCAGTCCAAACCCGATTACGCGACACCTTTCCTCCCTAAGACTATTTCCTACCCATTGTCAAGTGACCCCGAGTAAGCAGTAAGCACTGTGGTATATTCTATTTAGAAGGTAAGATTTCTTGAAATGTGTCACATCTATTTGCTAAAGGATTTAAATTTTCTACTTTCTACTTGTATTTAAAATTATAAAAGGATAGAATTTCTTAAACACACGAAATAAAGTTTACCTGAAAATTTCGGGACACAAATTACAATAACTATAACAATTTCAAAAGACGAATGTTTGCAACAGTCAAAATTATTGATGGAAAAATAATACTTTGAAATATAGTATATATTTTTACCTTAACTCAATTATTTATTAATAAGACGGGAAACTTTGATTATTTAGCTGCAGTTTATTACATTTCTTACTGGAGTTATCGTTATGTCATATTTGTTAATAAACTTATTCAAAGAGCCAAATATGAGAGGAAATAGCTATAAAATAGGGTTATATAGAATAACAAGAATATTACTTGTTAATAAAAATGCTTGCAACTATATATTGTACTTTTCAAGTTCACAACCATCTCCATTCTGGATTATTAGGACTGTGCATCGAATATCGATTAAATTGGTGCAAAGTTTGGTTCAAGTGGAATCGTTTTTGTAAAAGTTTTATTCGCGGTGATCGCTCGGCGCGACAGAGCGGCGGCTCGCCGTTGGCCGCTTACAAAATTCACAACATTATCTGTTAAGCTGCTTTAAGCAAATCCTGTAATCGATATTCAATGAATCGAGTTTGGGGAGGTTTACAATCTTAGTAAGTAAACAAATATATTAGCATTGATCTGGTGTTTTCCATGTAAACACGCTTCCGACGAAGTTTTGTTTCAACTCTCGAATCGGGGACAGGTTCCATCGATATGTATAAAAATAGTTTCACTTAAATGCTACCTACATTTTGTTTTGTGTTTGTGTAATATATTTATTGCGCTGAAAACCAAAAGGTCCACCTGGGATAAAGGTAAATTGATTGTATTTGTAGTTAAAACATTGTAGCTGTCTTAAATAATATCAAATAAAAACATTAATAATATCAAACAAATACATGATCTTGTAGGTATATTTATTAACGTGTTTTAAAGTTATACAAAATGGAATGAAACCCGAGTAAATCCTGAACAAGAACTTTAATAGTTGTTTTTATAAAAAGTCTTTATGTATACTACCTACGTGATTTCAGTTTACTGTTATCGTTTATGTAAAAAACCAATTTTGAGATTAGACTTCTCCTTGTCATGCATTTCTGAAATACACTTTACTAACTTTAAATAATTGAACCCAGAGAGCCAATGTCCAATCTTAGGAAAGAGTTTGTTTTAAGAAAACCCTAAATTTTGATAATAGTTAAAGTTCATTGAAGCTTGACTTTGAGCCAAATTGCTCTACACCCAGTGGACGTATATGTGGCTTTCTGTATCCATTTTTTTAAAACGCAAATAAAGATATGATGTAGATATATGCATAAGCCCTGTACGAAACCAGGATAACAATTACTGTCAATAATACAAATCGACTGAAAATATTTTATCTTTCATTTGTCCGATATCAATTTAATTAAGAGCCTCGATTATTATTATCGTTTCGCAGATATAATAAATAAATTGAATCGCAAAGTAATGATATTATGCATTGCACAAATTAAGTGTTAACCGCAGCCAGAATGACGTTTAATTTCAAACTATCGACGGGTGTGAAAAAAGTGATTTTCATTGGGAGGCTTGGGTCGGTTAGGAGTCGGGTGCGTGGGGGTCGTGCGTCGCCGCCCCGCGCCCACTGCCGGCGGCCGCGCGCCGCTTGTAATAGAACCTTCTGCAGATTTCTGCTCGCCTGGTACTATTTGGCATTGACTTAGGGGAGCCGTCCGACGATTTGTCGGGCAATTATTGAAAAGCTTTAGAGCGTCCTGCATTTGTGGCAAGTTTATAACCGCAATCGTATTTGGCGGCGTTATTTTTAATTTAACTTTATCACAAAGGGTACTAGGCATATTACTGTTGGAAACTAGCAGAATTTGTGTAATAAGAGCATAGATTAAAGATCATACCGAAAACCGAATGTTTTTGTGGTTTTGATTGTAATCAAAGCATTGGTCTCGTTACAATTGTTGGTTTCAATTTTAAATAATTACCTATACTATACTTTGTCGTGTTTGCTAAATATACATAATTAGATACATTGTTTTTTGACACAAGAAAAAATCTTTCATGGATGCCTTTTAAATTCCATTGATAAAAAAATTGTATTGTAGGGCGAGGGTGACGTGTATCGTCCGAGGTGTTTGTTTTTGAAAATGAATATTCCATAAGAACTTTCAGACTCATCAAAAGGGACCCTTTGTGATAATGAAAACATGGCGAGTGCATATATTGTGTATACGCCAGGGGTGTATATTATACCTAATGTTCAGTAATTATAGTAGTAAGTAGCACTTTTCTTAAGCTAATATTTTGAATGGGTTTCATTTAAATGTGAAATTATTCTAATAAAAAACAGAAACAAACGCGAGATATTAGCGTTGGTTTTATTTAAAATTGGGTTCATATATTATAACAAATATTATTACGGTAACAAAAATAAACTACATTTGAACATAAGAGTGGCTTGATAATAGGAAAAACGAATTAAGTACATGCTTGATAAATAAAGAAAATCATCCGGATTTGTTTCGGAATATAAAAACATATACAAATATAATGCAAGGAATACCTAAACGTCAAAAGATTTGCATTTTTCAAATAAACAAATGCCCTATATGTACATATTCCGATAGGCGTTTCGAAGTCAGAACGCTTATCTATTTTAACTGAAATAACACTTTATTTATGGCAATGATTTCATATAATACCGTCAATATCACAAAACATTATATTAATGAATCGAGATAATATACTAGAAAAATATCAACTTGTGTTTCCAAAGGTTTCATGCAAGACAAAATCCAGCATTTTTCATAAAATGCATAAAATCTTTTGATATATTTATTATATTATATAATTTATACGTGCCCGCGACTTCAGCCACGTGGAATAGTTTTTTTGAGTACCATACCTTTACCTTAACTTATATAAACTTTGAATGTCATGTTTATTAATATCGAATCCATGGCCAGAAAAATAAGATTCTTATTTCTAGTCTAGCTTTAAAAATAGCGACACTTCCATACAACTTTCATCCCCCCTTCGACCCCTTACAAACCTTATTTCACCTTAAAAAATAGTCAATGTCGTTTCTTAGGGTTTAAAGATTGTATGTGCCAAATTTTATCAATCGGTTAAGGTTATATCGACAGAGTTACTTTCGCATTTTTAATATTAGTAGGGATAGTAGGGATTAAAAATGGTCTTTGAACTTTCATCGGTCATTGAACTTTTTTTCTTTTAAACCATTTGATATACTTAATATTTTGGTAATTCATAATGGGAATTTTTTTTTTTTAATTTAGTTTATATATATATAAAAGACGAATTACCACCATGCATAATTTAATTAATTTCAAATTACACTGTTGGTAAAATTATAGTAGTATCTCTTCATTAAAACTTTCCGTGTGCCTTGAGGAAAATACGAAAAAATTTAATTGCCGAGTTAATCCGTTTTCGAGATTTGCCAACAGCAACATTTAATTTTTTATAGTTTCATATATTGAAATCAATAGTTCTACGTCACATATTAAGATTTAAACTCACTGTTAACGTTCACCCATTAATAGAATATATAACATACATACAGTTCAAACCTATTACATATAAAGAAACAGTATGTACTTACTTTTCTGTTAAAGACGACAGCTTCTTTAAATATTGTTCACAATAAAAATAATATTCTTTAAAAGTAATTGCGCTACGGATAGGATTAGGTAACGGAGAAAATAAAAATAGAATAATTAAGTACATATAATTAATTGAATCTAAACAAACACAAATGTCATCATATAAATGTTTTTCCTGGTTGAGGATAGAACATACGACCCTTGGCGCAGAGGATCACTACTATCTGCGCTATTAGGCCCGTCAAAATCTCGTGTTATCATTATTGTTTTGGATTTCTGAATCCAGAAACAACACTAATAACTGTATTACATGTTGAGATAGACGTAGAACGACTTAGAACGGTAATTTAGACAGTTTTACTAATCTTACATATAGAACTTTTTGGGTGAGTACACTGATGCACTTAATTTTGCTCCATTTAGATTTCAAAATCTTTCAGGCTCTTTTTGTCAGGCATATTCTAAAAAAATTATGTCATATTTTTTGATTGCCTTTTTGTTCCTTCCAACAGTCGTTCCTTCAAAGGCTACACCGATTTTTTATATTATGTTTTAAAACCTATTTATTTTTTACATAAACTCACACAACATCTTACCTTGACCTAACTCCTACATATCCAAGCTTTAATTAGGCTTAAAGCACTTGTGTTACGGGTATCAGGCAACAGAGGAATTACAAATATAATATTGAAATATGTATTTATTTAACACCTAGACACAGAATAAACACAAATATTTATCTCATAAGAATTTGTCCTGAAAGGGCATTGAAACCACTGCCCTTGGCGTACAAGATAACCTTATTAAGTTGCAGTTAGGATACAATTTATTAAATAATGAAAAAAAACAATCCAAATAGGTAGATAAGTATTAAAACCACACCTACCTTTTTATACAAACGATCCAAAAAAATCTAAATTTTTTGATTTAAACGAAATTTGTCCTCATCTATATTTCTCAGATCCAGACAATATACCCTAGAGTAATATTTGACCTGATTCCAAAATAAGTTAAAGCACGTGTGTAATGGATATCAGTCAGTAGAAGAAGCACAAATAAAAAAACCTTAATGAATGTAATGTAATGAATTCTAATATTCATCACAAAAATATTAGTGTCTCTCATTACTGTCTCAAAAAGATACACGTACACACATAATATGTCCATGTATAAGGTGCACATATGTACCTACTTACAACACACTTTACTACACACAGTACACTCACATATGCACACAACACAATCACCCCAAACAACGATGTATACACCATACATACACTAACTTTCATCATCTTCTCTAAATTTAAATAGCACCACACACTGACTTACTGACACACTCGCAACGCTTGTCTCCCACCCGGACCTAGAGTCCGGAAATACAGGATTATCCTAGCTTAGGCTTCAGTCCATCCAAATAATATAATGTGCCCTAGTTTAGTCTAACGATTGGCAAACTTTCGTGGAAAATAAACGATTTTTATTGTATCATATTATATTGATTTATATTATACGCGTGAGCATTGAATCCTTGGCGTACAAGATTACCAAATATATCCATAAAAAACTCTTCTCATTTATCTAACAAGATGACATGCTGAATAATTTGATCGCCGGTTAACCATACAAATTTTACAATTATCATCATCATACCATCCATAGGACGTTCACTGCTGGACAAAGCCCTAAGCCTAGCCCTAATTGATTTCCAAAAAGACCGTTTGGATGCGTCTATCGACATCCTGCTTAAATTTTACAATAAAATGACTGTTTTCTTAACAATTTAGAAGTTGGGGAATTTTTTACCTTCATTATACTCACGTAGACAAATATCATTTAAAAGCTTTAATTACCTGACATTTAATGAAACAGAATTAGTGATAGTTCATTGTACAGAGCAGTAATAATCTCATTCGAAAAATGGGACAAAAACAAATTAAAAAAGAGGAATTGTAATCAACAGAGGTTCAGGAAATTTAATTAGGTTAGACATTCAAAACAATCGTGTCTCTTAAATAAATAGCGAATCTATCTTTAGATACTTCAAAAATGCGACGCTGTATAAGAATTATAAAATAAAATACAGATTCGGCCTCTCTAATCAATAATAGACATTTCATGTCTATTATTGATCTAGTTGCAACAACGCATGTGTCCCATTAAAAAAGCAAAGACTATCCTAAGATCTCTACTAGCTACGCTTTCTTTACACGCATTAGTCCTTTCATAGACGCCCGTATAATCTTGGTATTTATACCTCTTCTACCTAGTAAAAGTATTTTCACCTAGGTCTCCTTTGCATTACAGCATAACCAGTATTATAACAAAGGAGTTATTAAGTTTATCGTAGCGGTCGATATTATACACCGTATTTTCGTCATTATTTCTATGTCACTCAGTTAGTCACCAAATTAGCTTAACTACTTCTGGTATCGAGCCGTGAATAAAATGTATGTAAGGATTTTTGTTAATATTTCCTTTTAATATACTCATTCGTTCTTAAATATAGAATATCCATTTAAATTAATAGCTTAAGTTCAAGTAAGGCCTTTTACCAATAATAAATGAATGGTCTAATACCATTCTCGTACAAGTCACTCTACTCACTATTCCCATTGCCTAAACCTAACCTAAAAACCTAGGGCCTGACGGCGTGGATGGGTTTCTATCTTTTGCGCCAAGAGTCGCGGGTTCGATTCCCATCAAATATCTGTGTCTGGTTGTTAAATATATGTATTTAGGTAGTATATTTGTGATTCCTCTTTTGTTTGGCGTCCGTTACACAAGTGATTTAAGCGACTTACAGCGAACTAAGGTTAATGTATGAGATGTTGCAGGAATTAACTTTGTGAAGAACGTATCTTTTGCCAACTTTTATGCTAATATCATAGAATTGTTTAAATTGGTTTTCATTGGATTTTTCTTATAAACAAAAAAAAGAAACTTTATTCAAAAAAAGTCTATGAACATTAAACATGTTGACGCAAGAAATCAGAAGCAGTTTGAAGAGCTAATAAGTAATGCATGCACTAGGGGTGTGATTTTCAAAGCTCGCCCGACATTACATGAGGGAAAACTAGACCTAATGATCGATTATATGATTGTTTCGTCGAAGAACTTAAAATTTCCAGCGTATTTTGATATTTTTTTTATAAAATGTGCTTTTCTTCACTATTCTTAATATTTACCGACGGTGACATCTATTTGTTAATAGCGGTTGTTTATTTTACAATTTATGTTGCCTAAAAATGGCTACCATTAATGTTACTTTGTTTTTTTTACTCGTGTTACGGAAACAAAGTGTTTTTTTCTATGAGTTTAAAATATTCGGAATAAATATTTGTTTATTTTTTATTAATTAGCGGCTTATCCCCAATTTTATCCAGATTCATAGTAACATTTTAAGATTCTAATCTAAACTAATCTATTAGTACTATCCTAAAAATCCCCGATGAAGTTAATACCGTACAAACCTGGTCCTGATAATGTATGTGTTTATAACACGTTTCGCATCAGTCGACGTCGACGAATTATATTTGGTGTACAAATAAAACTGATTCCTGACTTCGGATGAGTAGTAAAGTATAAATAATAGGTCTAAATGATAAGAAACAAGCATAAATATAGTTTATGGCGCGAAAATTTTATGTGATAACTTCTTATACATTTATTTGGTATTATAATATTGTGCATGATATGTAAATATAACATTTATATTAAAAGGGATCAATACTGCATCCATTCAAATAACTTTGCAATTCCCACATTGTTCGTAACTATTTATTAAAAGTTAGAATGTATTCAGTTATTCTTGAAAGATAGTAATACTTTTTGACAAAGACATTCTTGTAGATCTTAAAATGAGTGATATTTCAACATGTATGAATAATAATAATTGACTCAACACCAAAAACAAGATCAGTTAGTAAAAATAGTATGAAAAACTGGTTTGTATATTTTCCGTGAAAAAAATTTTGTTGTTTTGTAAATATAAGTTTTGTTGTTTTGTAGATATTTGTATAAATTTTTATCATCAAATTGAATACAATTGGCACAAATATGCAGTTATAACCTAAAATATAAATATCCGTGTCAAATATCAAATATAATAAATATAGTTTCAAATAGTAGAGCTCAATAATTTATTAGAATATACTTGTAATAAGAAACAATTATTATTGACTACATAATTTAATTATTTTCAGTCTGATATTTGAAGATATATAGAATTAATCTGATTAAAATATTAAATAAAATTTACCGATATCCCTACATAAAATAAAATCTAGTTTAATAAATATCATTAAAAGAGTTTGTATTGGCATTGTAAGACAATGCTAGTTAAACCCAATTAGAAACAGTCGTGTTCGCTTTTGAGCTTTGAATTTAAGAAATTCAAACGGGAAATGTTTTGTAGTACCTATACTAACCACTTAGCGGTTCGGTTACAACCCCAAACGACGATTGTTACTTAAACATTATACTTTCGAGTGTCCGCCGCATTTACTGTAATAAAGCGGAATTTTAGTAGCTCTTTTCTAATTAGCTTTTTATTATTCTATTATTGTGCGACTTTTTTATATTAAATTTCCACCACATGCGAAAAATGTAACATGATAATTATTTAAGGTTACGGGCAAAATAACTTTAATATATATATAATTATAACTTAACAAGTTTAAGAACTGAGTTTTTTTTAACATGTTTTTAAGATATACGTATGATGCGTTTTAAAAGAAATATACGAATTTGATTTTATAATTGCCTAATCAAACGTAGACAACATTAATAAACAGTAAAAATTATTTCGAAAATTTATGTGCAATTAAAAGCAAACACCATATTTTTAAGTTGAAAGTCTTAGGTTGGGTAAAATTGAATATATTAAATATTTTAAAGGTTTACAGAGTACGTTAAAAGTTTTCTTTCATTATTAAAATATTTAACAAGAGAAATTATTGCATGAAGTCTTAAACGAATTAAATATAAACTGCGTTAAAATTATACACATGGAAAGATAAAATAAAATTTAATTGAATGAATATACGATTATTGTTTGATAGATGACATGAAATAGAAAATATAGAATAATACGAAGTTTATTGTATATAATAAAATCTATTATTCTTTTAATGATATGATATTTGTTTTTGGTAGTATTGATAGGTCTCACTTGTTTTTTGTGAATATAGTAAAGTTTAATATTAGATTTAAAAGATTTTTTTTTTATTTTTACACATAATAAAACTACCTTGCGGCAATCTTGAGGTATAAACCGAAACGTCGAACAAAAATGTAAAAAGTTAAATAAGCCGCATTTTTAAACCGTTAAAAAGTAGTTTTATAATCAGTAGTGAACGCGAAAATTTTATACAGTCGTTAGAATCAAATAATCTTCATTTTTTTGCATCCCAGTTTTAAGCTCATTTTAAAGACGATAAAATGTTTGAGACATATTTAATCTGTTGCTGAATGTTTGAAGTTAACGTTGTAACAAAACTTTTTAACAAATTTTTCGTTAAACACTTTATTTCAACTAAAAATAAATGTTAAAAGGTGCGAAGCGTCTCATTTTTAATTGAGCTTCGCACGGCGTGTCTCAATCATGAAGCATTTACAAACTGAAAGAGAGAGTTGGACACCAAAACCCGCTTTCCCACATTCCGGCAATAAAAGGGAAAACCGTTCCAGTATTACGTAGGGGCAGTAAGGGATATGAATACAGAAATGTTAAAGTGCGAGAGGGCGAGCGATACTGTGTAAAGGCTTACCTCTTCCTGTGTGCTGATGCCCTGGTAGCTCGTTACAGGTGGCGTAACGCGGCGGCGGCTGTAGACGCGACGTGCGAGCTACTGGCTCGGGTCGGAGGCTTCAACTGCATTCGCATCGTGCCGCTGGGGGTGGTGCACTCTGTGCAAGCGAGACTGCAATGCCCGCCCATTTGCCTCGTGCCTCACTTTCCCGCCCTAGTGTTCTTGTTAACTTTAACATAACTTACATTTTTACTAAACTTTCGAAATAGCTTAAATCACTTTAATATGAGTAGGTTTAATTAAATATCCAACATGCCGATTTTATGTTAATTTCAAATTTGTATAGAATAAAATTTTTTAGGGATTTAAAACCGAATTAAGAGGAAAAATTTTACTCGATCTATTAGCTATTAAGAATGTTATACGCTGAGAGTGCCTTGTTATGACTAGACGTAATCCAAATCGGATGAAGTAAGTTACACAGACGGCGGTACTTAGGCGGGCCCGCCCCCGCCCGTCGCCTGGTGACCGCCCGTCCTTGCAACCGGCAACCACTACACGTGTACACAACTCTGTAATTTTTTGCAAATCGACTGTCCATAATGATACTTTACCGCTATAATCTTTTCAATTGCTACGGCCTGTAATAAGGAAAGTTATGCCCTTTGATGTGATACAGTTGAAGTGACTACAGGTAATTTAAAAAGAAACCGAGCGTGTATTAACTTCACCGCTATAATATACTAGTCGTGTTAGTGGGCCGCGCAAAAATGTTTGTCCTTTGAAGTACATACAATAGAAACGGATAATTTCTTAAGAACATTTCCTTTATAAAAGTCGTCGTTGTAATTTCTCTACTAAATCGCGGTCTGTCATTAGAACGGCATACTGCTGAATCGTGGCCGATTAGAAGCTTACAGCAAAACATGTGCAAAGTGAACATAGATACAATTTGCGTGGAAATCTATTCTTAAGCTTTTACATACTTAAATGTATTCAAACTTTCAGCCTAATTATATTTATAGAGTAAATTTTCAAATGGCATGTAACTAGTTTATTATTTTTCTAGCTTTTATGTATTCGAAACTTCATAATATTAAACATCATAATTATACCGCCATATAAGCCTTGGTTTCAGTGTTATCTTACAATTAATTGATGTTAAAACTAATAACTGATTTCAAGAATAATACATATTCTGATGCATATAAAATAAAATACTAGTTAAAATTAGTAGGTAATTAAGATTTTCTAACATCTACACATTCGTTTCTCATAATAAAACTACGTATTAAAGGATTTAAAACATGGTTTATTAAGTGCTTTTAATTGATAAGTATTATTTATATTATAAATATGAGAGAGGCATGATTTAAATTAGTGTTAATAATGTTGTATTTTGATGTTTTTGTTTCGTGCTACTATTTATTTTTGTTTATTTAATAACTTTGCCCAAATGTTTCTAGGGTTAATATAGTGTTTTTTTTTCTTGGCTCCATTAGCCAGTGGTTGTTACAGGCGTGGCTGTTACAGCAGGAATTAGGCAAGCCGGTAGCTAAGTAATTTAGGAGTCGTTAGAGTGCGATGAGAGTGTCACAGAGTGTCTTGCTTATCTGACCTTTAAACATATTTTAAACATAAATAAATCCTTTTTTTTAAATAGTCCCTCGTCAATGACAGGTTTTTAAAACCATTGATTAAGATAAACGAATACTTTTAAAACTAAGGTGAAGGCTTGTTGCTCTAAACTTTGTAACTTTCTCTAGCAACTTTCTATTTACTCCAACACTTTTATTTAAAATAAGGTGTAAGCATCCGAGAGATAAGTAGCAGAAAGTATACTTACGTATTCATTGAGAACATTTCTTTTGATTTCGAGAAACCGATAATGTAAGTATACTTGGCGACTCTTTATGAAATAAGTTTGCGCATCGTTAGAACTTTTTACTTAAAACTCTTTTGTTTTTTTCTTGCTCTTTTTTCTGGTAAAAGAATAATATTGTAGTGCTACTAATTAAAAAATATATATATTACAGCATTTCTGTTTTTTCAGAAATATTAGGTATTAGTTATAAAAAAGTTCATTGTTTAGATTTACTATATCCTTATATATAAAAATTTCGAGTCACACAATGTCAATTAATAGTAGAAATATTTTTTTTATGAATAACATTAAGTAAAGTTAAGACAGGACAGCGTATTTCGGGCTAGCTCGTTCCAACTAGTTAATCCGACATTGTTTTGATAAATAGTACTTCGGTATAAGTTATTGAAATAATCTCGTTGGACTTATCAGCCTTATTTGCGGTTAAGAAAATGTAAGTAGGTACACTACTTGCATTTTCTACATACAGTATCAACACTATGCATGTATATATAGGTACTTTTTATTCTATTGAAATAAAAAAAAACAACAAGTATGGGACGAGGACGCAAGAAATGTAGATTGGATTTGGAAAAGGTTTACTTTTGAATAGAAATCGGCAGTATACCTACAATCTATATATCGATCTGGTCACCGGTGCGTTTTTTGACTGGCTTGAAGGTTTTGCGAGTCCATGTATATGGGAAACAAATGTTTGGGAACTGCAACTCAATCTCAAAACGACTTTCACGTCTTAAGGATACGATGACGACAACTTTGATGAGATTTGACGTCATGTTTGATCCCTTTGAAAGGAAAAGTATGTCTCTGGAAACCAAGAATTCCCGATAAACGAGGACGAAAAGCTAGTGAATATACATTATTTTCGATCAATCAAGATGTCTACGAAGACACGTACGAGTATAATGTAAAATAGGTAAAAATCATATAGGTATAATCATCATAATGATACCAATCGCTGGAAGTCCACTGCTGTACACAAGCCGTTCCAAGAAATATTTTGCCCATAATTGCCGCGCTGGACAAGTGTGTTGGCAATCGCAGAGCGCAGCAATTGTGACGGGGATACTGCTGCGTATATCCGCCCTGAGCATTTGAGCTACACTGCTGTTGGATGGAGATATCGCCAGCTGTCAGTTCTGGTACCTTCATTGCTTTTTACGACACATGGTGCAGTAGGAGGTACTATTCTACTCTGCCAGTACCTCACGGTAATATAGGTAAACCTCAAAAATAACGTCAGTTTGTAATAACCTAAAGCGTTTGCTATAACCAAGATAAAAAAGGTAAGAATTACTAGATCTATTAAGCAGTTATGACAGGAGTAACTGTCAAGACTAGAGTACTAGCAATTCTCAAGTACCACGTGAAATGTCATATGAAATGATTTTTTTTTGTGCCACACCTGCTTCTTTCCTCCACGCAGCCTATTAAACATCTCACGTGATGATATTTCCAGTAGTACGGATACCAGATTCCAGGGATGAAATAGCGTTCTTGACCATGCGCTAAACCGAATCATGGCATGTGCTTGTAAACACCACGCATTACTTTTGTCCACAAAATTTACAATATACAGTCATGATGGTAGTGTATCTTATGCGCCAAGGGTCGTGGGTTTAATTCCTATCCAGTCCATCCAACATTTCATTGGGTTTATTCTGTGTCTACACTTAGACGTTAACTTATTATTACTTATATCATATTTGATATTCCTCTTTAATGTAATATCAGTTACATAAGGGGTGTAAGGTACTTATTTCGGAGATAGGTCAATATATGAGTTGTTGCGTGAATTAATTATCAGTTTATTTAAAAAAGTTAAGACTAATAAAGGATACTCATACATTATGACTGCTTATTCAAATGACTAGTTGTATAAAAACTATAATTCTAAACAATAAATTTAAGTTAAAACAGCAATCATCCGTATATACTTATGCCTGCAGTCCAGTCTACTTGCTACTAGTGTCCAAAAATATTCTCCATTAACTTACTCGTAAATAAGTGAGGGTCTGGTTATTGACAAGTGCGAGGGGCTGCGTAATATTGATAATCGGTGAAAGCATGCATTGTCTGTACTTACATATTTCATGAGAAGGCTATCCTACACACGTGTCAACCCACGCGTGAATTATAAATGTCGAATAACACAAAACTGTAAACTCAGATAACATTCCTTTACAATATTTTGGATCGTCAGGAAACTTGTGGAAAATACCGAGGTTGTTATCTGTTTGCCCTAGTTCATGTTCACCCGAAAAGTTGAACGCCAATTATAAGTCAAGGTTATATGAGAGTCTGTATATATTTAGTTAACGTGGCGAAATTGGTTTAGTGACTATATCAAGTGGAAGAAAATGTTACGACGTAACGAATCGGCTGCAATAAACGGAACCGACGGCGCGTGAACTGGTAGCGTTCATGGGAATAATTTTATACACTAACTCGATCGCAAAGGGATAATTCACGATTTGAATTTCATCTTGCTTACCTATCACTATAAATATCACTTGATCTTCAAAGCTCTTCAGGAAATTATGTAATTTTATTATAATGTAAGAAATATTTATTTATTTTTCTTGTATCTATTTTAATTAAAATACTAATCGTCACGATACAGTGATAGCCAACGTTTTTTCAGTGCTACAATAAAGAACAACAATTCCACTATTAAGACAGAGGAAAAAATAAAAAATAAGTGATAACTGCAAAAAAGGAAATAGAATGTATATATGTAATACATACATTTTTATAGCGACATTACACAATTAGCCGTTTTACAATTGTATATTTTTTATAATAAATAATAAAATATAATCTCATACATTGACTTCGTGGTAATTCGCTTAAAGCACTTGTTACGGACGCCAGACAACAGAGAAATCACAAATAATCTACTTGAATACATATGTTTAACACCCAGAAACAGACCACAAATATCATCATATAAATATTTGCTATGGGTGGGAATCGAACCCACGACTCTTGGCGCACAAGATAGGATCACTACCATCTGCGCCATCGGGCCTGTCAAATGAAGAAATGTATTAGATTTAAACTCAAACAAATGGTATATTTGTAACTATAAAATATAAAGTCAACCTTTGTTCGGTTTTAGTAGAGAAAGTATTAAGCTCCGTTGGTTCCTACGTGCGCTGGCATGTGAATATTTTACCCGTGAAGATGACATACTTAAGTTTCCAGTTTTTATTCCCCAAATGCGTTGGAAAAATATGTATTTGCTAACTCACTGGAAAATAAAAACAGGAAGCGGACCGGTACAACTCCGGTTTTCGCTATTTTAAACTGAAAGTAAAATGTATAATCCCTTGCCAGACAGTGGCACACTCTTTGCTATTTTACATTAAACTTTGAACAAAATACTTACTCTAAATAATCATGTATCACTTGAGAGATGTTGATTTAGTCTACAGAATTCCATGTACCTATGATGTTAGCCTGAATCCGATGACGAACAATTGCATTTCTCGTCAACGGTGATTTGATGTCGTTGATTTGAGTTTCCACTACAATAACACGTATCCTTGTATGCAAAAAGCAGCAGGGTTGGTACTAAATCGAATTAATAGGTCTACAATTCTTGGCTTTAGCTATTCACATTTTTATATATGAGAAATGCATGATCTTCCTACATTAATTCTAACTATGATTTACTATGTTTCCCGTAACTTCGTCTGTAAACCTCTGTTATCGCAATGGACAAAAAGTATTACTATGTCTACTCTTAACGCCCTTGCAAGCTTATCCGCCGGCAAGCGTCGCCTCTTCGCCCGACTTGCACATCCTGGGCCATTATTAATTTATGATATATCCTAAATAATGATTAAAGTCAAGTTATTTCAAGGTCAATTTTATTCAAAATTAAATACTTTTGTTGAATAACATATTTATTTGGATAAGGATTAAATTCATATCGGTTTTGTAAATAATGCATCATTTTTAATACTTAAAAATTAATTTATGAAATTGAATTTACCTCACGCACCCAATGTAGGTTCTCTTTTTCTTTTCTTGTAACAATTTCCATTGATGCTCCACTGCTATGTAATTAAAGCGTGTTTTATATGGCCTAAAGATTTCCTTGACAAATTAACAATACCACACAGAAATATTTGAGCAATTCGAACACTTAGCTCCGCGCTTACTTTAGCGCATTCATTTAAAAAAGGAACCCTAAGTTTTATTAATATAATATAGATAGTATTAAATATGAGCCCGCCACGTTTATCAAATTTAGAGAACTTAAATTAGCACAATGAGTTTAAGTGATAACATATAGTAAATGTGATGTGATGATATTTAAGTAATAAAATATGTGGGGGTTGTTAAAATAAAGGGAGTTCTAATATTATGCCGTCATTAATTGTGAAATGTATTGCGAAACAAAGCACTCTTCAAACTAGAGAAAGTTTATGAGTTAGTTTTCTGATTCTAATAAAAATAAATGTATGTCTTACTGAAAACAATATATTTTACATAACCTACAAGTATACTTTGAAATTCTATGGAGAATTGATAGCTAGTTCAAAGTTAGTGTTAGATAGAAGACATCAATCTTATACATTTAGAAGATTTGACAGATTCAAACTAAGCCGCAAAATTTCTTAAAGTGAATACAAGATATACCCACATTAGAATTTACTGTTACTTTTGCAAACAACTAAAGATATTCCTTCAATAGTACCAAGTAATTTATACAAATTTGTTAATTGAATATGTTTAATGCATAAATGAGAGGGTGATTGAAGCAGCCCTGGCCGCCTATGCCGGATCGACGCGCTGTCCAGTTCCCACAAAGATTCTGGATGTGATGCCCGTAGCAAGGATGGCAATTACCGTTTGAAATTAGGCGCCGATCGACGCCCGCGGCGTCGCCAGCCCTAGGCGCCGTGCACAGTCATTAAATAAAAGGTCGAATATGAATTAGGTATGTTTGAATTTAGATTTATCAACACGTTCGAAATCTATCTAGTACTATTTATTTTTTCTTAGGTACACGAACCCTTGGCCCCTATGGAGTAGTGTTTTGTTAATGGCGTTCACTTATCATTAATCTTTCAGGGTTCAGAATACCATTGCAAGCATCGGATGTCTTACCGATGAATATACCATTATACCTTACCGTATACCAAATATACCTCACCATAATCTAGTACTACTAATACCGCGTGGATCGAAGTCCACTCCTTCTAGTCCAGACGGGTACCGGAGCTGTAATGTCGAGGACGAATGAGGAAGAAGAAATAGAATGGCATTATTTACACTATTATTATAAGAATGACTGTGACTGTCTATTTCTTCGCTTTAACGACTTAGATAATCATTATTATCATAACAGCCATTGGAAGTCCACTGCTGGACATAGGCCTCTCCAAGAAAGCGGGAATATAAAATAGTAGGTACTATTCTACTCTGCCGGTACCTCACGGCACTTAGCTAATGAATTTGTTGATATTTGTCATGTAGGTAGCTGGAATATTAAGTACACTTATATATCTAGAGAAAACGGAACGGAAAATATTATGTCGATTTAAAGCTTCACTTGCTGATGACGCATTCGGTAGTGCTACTATCTTGTGCGCATTTGCGCACGTCGTGGTGGTCGTGGGTTCCACCCCCAATCAGGACAAACATTTATATTATGAATATTTGACATGAAATTACACTTCTAACAGCTTTAAAATACGGTTTACTGAACTTTTTAAATTTTTTGTTCGACGTTTAGTTTACCTTGCGACAACCTTTTTTAAGAAGAAGTAGTTTCATTATGAGAAGTGAACGCCTAGTTCTTATGAATATTTGTGTTTGTTCTGTGTCTGGTTGTTAAATTTATTAGTTAGTATTTGTGATCCACTGTTGTTTGATATCCGTATCTGCTAGTCAGGTCACTACAATATTAATATTTAATGATCATTCTATAATTCGACGGAGCAAATGAACGCAGCCTTACCATCGTGCAGGTCAGTGTTATGAGCGAATTGTGATCAAATCGGTTCATTATTCCACAGGCATAACAAAGCAGCTTATAGGTAACACGACAAATTACTATTTTCAGTAGGTTTTTTCATACTTATACTTTTATGGATTACTTTTACGTCAAATGTTTCATTCTAGTTCAAGTTCATACCGGTAACATGGAAATTGTTCATTGTTTTAGCAGTTTAGCTGGACGTGTTTCAGTTATTCACTTAGTAACAAAACCGCGTTGCTCAAATGCAACGGGCGTGGTATGGGCTGCATCCCGAAGCTGCCCTGCGCGGCAATTATGGGCACAAAACCACTTTAAGTTTGGAAAACATAATTAGAACAGTGGACGTAACGATAGTCAGCCATAAGATCTAATAATGATTTATATAAAGATATTAGATAGGATATTTTATTATAGAGAATTATAGAGAACTAGCAGCGCCCTGAAATAATAAAGTAGCCTTAGTTACTTTTTGTAATATAAGCAATCCGCTAGTGAAAGTTACGTCAAAATGGGTCCACTTTTTGATATTTATCTTAAAGAAACTGATAGACTAACAAAAAAAATAAAAGCGAAATGTGAGAGTCTGATGTTAGGTGAATATCATATTTATGTAAAGTAAATAGCTAAATTCTATAAATATTATAAAGGCGAAAGTTGGTAAGGATGCTTTTTTTGTATTTTGTGGGCCTATAATAGAATTAAATGTTACACATTAAATAACTTACTCCGGTCCCAAAAAAAACCTTAAAAAATTAAATTAAACTTTACAAAATCGTGTATAATGAGAAAAACACATGAGCTATAGTTTAAAAGTATGCTAGCAGCCAACCCCGATTATATCTTAGAATGTCTATTGCTCTCAAGTATCTATGTCTATCGCTATTATTACTAGTCACGTATGCATAATGCAGACGAATACGCGGGCGGAGGTTAGTGTCACTTATTTATTCCAACGGAACGCAATACACCGTTTGAACAGTGGAAAGAGGGGTCGTGACGCAGCGCCCTCCGACGCAAGTCTAATTGAAAAGCGACAATCCTATTGCCGTGATTACTCTGGAACTGGCCCGTCGCTCCGAGATGTAAAGTTGATGGTGATTTAACAATACAAAATTGGAATATTTATGAATTCATTTAATTGTTTGCTTCTGATGTTCAAATAAAAAATAAATCATAACGAAAAAATAAAGTAAATTTACAGTGAGACTATTATGTGTACGGCTAAAACTTTTTTGCAGTTTTTCAACTTTGCCCGTTCATGAGTTCTTTTGTACCTACTTTTTATAATGTCGTGGCTTTGATAGACAAATTATTAAAAATAACTAATTTGCCGTAAGAAAAAGTTATCAATATCAGATGTCCAATTTAAGGTTCTACTTCTCCGTTAAAGTGTTTGAATAAAGCCTCACCAATTTAAGAATCCATATTTTTGTGATTGAATTGGAATTGAAAGAGCCTTTGTTCCCATGTAACAAAAGACGACGCTTACTATTTTCTTCTTAGCAGAAAAAATATTTTAGTATTTTTTATTTACTAATGTACCTATATTCTAAATTTACACCCAAGTCGTAATATTTGGTTATACTATATAGTTAGAAGGTTAATTTAATCTATTTAATTACAAAAACTGTTTCTTAGTGTCGTGTATATTCAAGAGCAAAAATAAAATTGATGAAAGTAAAAATTACATGAGGTAGACCTCCACTCTCATTTGTTTTACCGCCAAATAGCAATGTTTGCTTTAGTGTTCCGGTTTGAAGGGTGAGAAAGGCAGTCAAATTGCTGGATAGTATGACATATTATATTAAAGCCACAAGGTTGGCAATGCGCTAGTGATATCCTTGTAATATTACGATCGTCTGCAGGCTACCGTGATGCTTACTATCACGCGGACTGTATGCACTTTTGTCGACCTGATTTAAGAAGAAAATATTTCTCTTACTTATTTTTATTTTAATTCACGGTAATTGAAAACCAAATTTCCAAAAATGTAGAACTTTCTTAGGCAAACATTTGTAGCCAGATCTGGCCTGGAATGCTAAAAAACAAACGAAAACACTTAATATGGCGGATATCAAACATCGTAGTGAACCATTTGGATTTTTGGGCTTGTAAATTGAGAGCGAACACGAAATGTGCTCCGCAAACATACGCACGCTTGCATATGCGAGTTAAATCACGTACGACATGACAGTTTCGTTGATGATTGTTCCGCTTTGCTGATGCATGTGTCCTCGTTGATCGAGGTTTCAGGTCTTAGGTAGATTAGATTAATTGCAGGAAACTTGTAGAAATAGCATAATTCTAAAATGGATTCGATGAAAAATGTAATAGAAATATAGTTAATCAAAAAGGCGTCTTAAAGTTCTAACTTATAACATTATCAAACTGTTGCGTATTTTTACACTCAGTTAATATATATATGTAATAATACTTGTATATAAAATCTTATTTATCTTTGTAAATTACCTGTATAATTACACAGAACAGACAATGTTCATCAAAATAATGTATGTCCTGTGTGGAGGGCGAATCCAAGACCCTGAGGCAATAGACCGAATGCAAGATCTGGCAAGCATCTTTGTATTGTTCATTACGTCACTCATCTCTCATAGTTTATGTAAGATAAATGATTCACGTATGTTTGACCAAGCTAAGGTACGATTTATCACAAGAGTTCATGGTTAGTCAGGAAGACTTTATATTGACACATTTTTTGACATATTTTTATTAATATAAGCCTAATTTGAACTTTTCTATTCAGTGACTTAGTAACTATTTAAAACTTATTAAAAATGACGTTTGCGAATAAGAGTGTTTGTAGGTGCTACCTACAAAATTGAAGGGATGTCGCTGATATCTCAGCACAAAAAGTACACTAGCACAGATTTGACATGTCTACTAAAGTGTCAGTAACACAAAGGTTGTGCAGGCCCCCGGATTGGGAATGATGTAGGTTTGAGTCCCTGAAAACTGAACGAAGTTGAATTTTTCCCAATCTCATACTTTTTTCAACCCACTTAATTTGACTCCAAAGAGATTACGCACACAGGAAAAAACAACAAAGAAAGAAGTAGTAATATTGTAATACCGAGATATTGTAACTGTGACCTGACAGCAAAACACATCAATTAAGTTCGTTGGCAACAAACAACATTAATACAGCATTGACTTTGGTAACGAGAGTTGTATCATCGAGGCTGTGTGTTTCAGGATTCCATATACGTAACCTTATTACCGACCGAGGACTATTCGGCAAGTACTGAGGGTAATACCAAAGTGAATGCACACCTGATATCAAATGCATGGTACTTCATTAAAAAAACATGTATTGAAGGAAATTCTAGTATTTAGTAGATACTTTTATTACCACTCCTTAATATGTACATTCATATTAGCCGTAAAACGTCTATTGACAGATATAAGTCTCTCTGAAAGGGGGAAATTGTCTATAATTGTCGCGCTGGGCAAAGGTGGTGGCAATCGCAGAGCGTAGCTTCGCGACGGGAATGCTGCTGCCTATCCCCGCCCAATAGCGTTAGCTACATTGTTTGTAAGTTTTGAGTGAGTTTATCGCCATCTGGTGGTTTCGATTACTGAATCGCCTATCACGACACCTAGTACAGGGAGAGGTATCTTTCTACTCTACCGATACACTGACATTTACCATAAGTTAATAAATGAATCTTGTATTGAATACCAGAAATTTATAAGAATAGCGAAAGAATAGAATAATGAAAAAATACCAGAAATTATGTAAATTTGTTCCTTTGAGACGAGTTGGTTATGGAACCAAAAGGTGATTCCTCTTTAAAAGTTCTTCCTTTAATTAAATTGCTTACTCATACATCATAACATAATTTTTGGTGATTCTCTTGTAAGAGTTAAACAATTTTTTTAAGTATTGCTACTTTGTGTATCTTTGAAACCATGTCTTGGAGATGACCTATCTTATGCATCAAAGTCTTATTGTATTTATACATTGAAATATAAAAGACTTTATACTATCTTATAATCTCTCCAATCCAATCTAATATTACCATAACATACGAAATTAAAAGATGGATACAATAGAAATATATAATCCTATACTTATCGATCCATACTCACAAAAAATTTTTAGGCATTCCTAATATTTAAAATATTATTATGTCTACGAAGTATAATAATTTATATACAAAGATTAAGAATTATCTAATCGTATCAAACAATATCTTGCCAGTATTAAATACTTATACAGAGAATGCATATATTAAATCATCATTATTATCATATCAGCTATTGGAAGTCCACTGCTGGACATAGACCTTTCCAAGAATGAAGGTTATTTGCCCATAATTGGTGCGCTGGGCAAGCGTGTTGGCAATCGCAGAGCGCAGCTTTTGCCACGGGGATGCTGCTGTCCACTCCCGCCCTGTACATTTGATCTGTATTGTTTTGGATGGATATACCGCCATCTGTCGGTTCTGGTACCTCAATCGCCTTTAACGACACCTGATGCAGTGGGAGGTACTATTCTCTGCCGGTACCTGACAGCGATTAGAAGTATTTATAATGAATGAGTTGTCCGCAAATTAAAACAAATTTAATACTAAGATACTTCAAAGGATGGGTACCATACATATTATTATAAGTGGTCATTAATTCAGTCTCTTTAAGTCAATTGTTGGAAATGGCCTCTTTAAGATGGCCTTTCTATTTTGCCCTTAATTGCCACTCTGGGCAAGCGTAGTGATAATCCTAGATCGTAGCTTTGCGGTGGGGTTGCTGCTGCCAATCCCTACTTTGATAATTTAAAGGACGTTAATATACCGCCATCTGTCGGCGCTAGTACCTCAGTCGCCACTGACAATACCTGCTACAGGAGGATATACTATTGTACCGGTAGTCCACGGCTAAGATACCATTTATAACATAGTATTTGATGGCATGGGGTAAAATTTGATTTGACTTTGATTGATTGTTTTTTCGTTTTTGTATTTTGTTGTTAGTTAATACTCAATATTTAAAGTAATTATAACGAAATGATTAAATAACAGATGTCGGAGCAGAATCCCTACCTTGTAATTGTGCCGTATTATGCATGAAACATTTATAACGCCACAATCTAGGAAATCATCTGGACATTGCTTATAAAGCTTGTAAATCTTTTGCAATTATTTGAGGCTCTATAATTCTACGGATAAGGATCAATTTTGTTCGAATACCTTCTAGCAATGTTCTTAATGAAAGTAGAAAAGCACTAAATTCGCAACCAAATTCAATCTTGGTCCGCTGAGGAGTTATAAGTAACCTTTGGTATGTTTGACTAATATGTTCTATTTGTGGCATACAAATAGAACATATTAGTCAAACAGTAATACACGTTAAGTACTAGGATACTTTTAAAGGGACTGATAAACGTGCCTTCGATTCGAAAGAATTGTGTGATACGGAAAATATTATTTTTAAGCTTATTTTGTATGTATGAATTACTAATATGTATATAATTTCAATACATTTTAAAATAAAACAATATCTTATCTTAATTTGAGTCAAAAATATACTTACTTGATTTACATTACAAATAACTGCATCAACTACAAATGATATATCAACATAAAAAAGTTACGTATAGTAATTTTTTTATTAGTATAAAACTTTTATATAAAAAACACCCAATAAAGAAAAATACATACCAGAATAAAGATATTATGTGGAAAGTAATAAATTTACACAGCATACAGACAAAAATGAATATTTTATACTATTGCACCATAAAGCTGGTAAATTGCTCAACCATCCATCATTTTCTTCGACGAAAACGATATATGTAAAATTAAGTTTTTACGAGTTATTTTAAAGCGATTATACCGACGTATATGTTTATTGTTTTAATTGAGGACACTCCGATGTCATGATTTATTTATATAAATTGCACTGCGGCTTTCATCAGTCAACCGGCAGTTATTCTGCTTTGGCATATTCAAAAGTCATTATAAATTCTAACGAGAGTAAATGAGAACACATTTCTATCAGTAACCGAAAAGAGTTGTGCTTTCTTTTGTTGGTTTCCTAAGATAAGGGGTACCGTCGACTGAAGTAACCGGAAGGATTTATAATAAGTAAGGATGGATATACCATTATCTAGTATATCATGGATATACTAGATAATGGTATATCCATCCTTACTTGTGTCGTTAAACGGCAATGGATCGGATAAGCAGCGGAATCTTCTTCGCAAAAGTACACTCTGCGTTTGCCATCACGCTTGCCCAGCGTGGCAAAATATCAGGTAAAAACCCAAAACAATTATAAATCACTACCGCTTAAGTCTAATAGTGGACGTCTGGCGGTTTAAAGTTTAATGGCAACCCTCATGAACTCAGATACAAGGCGGAAAAAAATACCAACTATTTAGTTCTTGAGGTTACAAGATTCTATAGTACGCCTTCCTAAACGATAACGAATTTAAGCAGTTCAAGCAATTAAAGTATCATGTTCAGTCGATTACGGGAAACTTCATGCCTTCGTAGGCATGATACCGTAAAGTTAGCGCTCTTTCAAATTTCTCTGTAAATATTATTATTATATATGTTCTGCGTCAGCTATAGGTATATGCTGAAGATCATTAACGCCTTGTGGATCCAGAACGATATTTAAGATGCTATTGTGGCTGCATATAGTGCAGTGTGTCCGGCTACAATGTTGTTTTTAGTTAAAGCTGCATTGATTTAAGTCGTGTTCTTAGTAGTTCCAATGCTATTTCCAACGCTTACTCCGTGCGGCATTTATGGGCAAGAAAAAAACCTCCTTTCTTGAAAAGGCTGCCAATGGCTGGTATGATGATGATTTATAAATTTGTAAAGTGTACATAATATTCTTGAGTTTATAAAATAGAATAGTAATCTGTTATAAAATAAGCCTGAATAGAAATATTGTTCATAAAGTTTTGCGCATTTTCTGCAACTTGGCGGCGTGAATGGTAAAGTAACGTAAGTAACTAGAAAATCACAAAGAGATTTTTGTATTCAGAACTCTCGTGAATTTTTTTACATATACATTTATATTTATCCAATCCACTAAACGTAAGATAACTCTTACAAATGTTGTAAGAGATGATAGAGGTACCTGAACCGTCAGATGGCGGTATATCTAATCGAAACAGTGTAGCTAAAATCCCATTAGACCAGACCCTATACACGGTCCTACTGAAACCTCCTTGGGAGGTCTTTGTCAAGCAGTTGACTTCGTGCATTTATAACATTTAGGCACATTAACTAAAATTTAGTTCTAATGTAAAAAACGGAAATAGAACAAAGCAAAATGGTCACCCTGAGAAGTTAACACGGTATAAGCGTGACTACGATGGACTACGACTCATAGACCTATTTCGGCTATGCAACGCTCGAATGTCGGGTTTCGTATCGGCTGAGAATAGTAGTAAAATAACTAGGTAATGTGACATACCTTAAGCCACAACGCAAGTGAAGTACGGGTCCATATGCTTATTTGCCCACGTAGTACCTAGTAATAAAGCGGTTGAGTAAAGTTTAATGTTAGAAGTAAACGCGTTTGATTTACCCAGTTTTACCGATCTTTAATGCTCAAATTGATACGAGTACCTACTAACAACTGGTAGCCACTGTAATCATAGCGGAGTTCATATGAGGTATTAATGAGCGTGAAACTTTTCCCCGGTCCCGACATAATATATGTGTCGGTCTAATTCGGTTGGGCGATGTCTGGGCCACAGAGGCGGGCGCATCGGATTCTAATTAGCCTTTATTAGATTTGACCGACATATAAAACACAGTGGTTCAAATTGGACCGGCAAATTGGATTGGTTACTACCGGGATAGGAAACGAACTCCTGTCGTGTATAATCTTTTTGTGTCAGTCTTAGTTAGCTGAATAGTGTATGTAATGAGACGCGGCATACGATTAATGAACGGATTTAAGATTTAGTACTTAAACTGTGAGATATGAACCTAAGACACCTATAATGTAATCATTTCTGCCCTTTTTAAAACTTGACTCATTATGATTTTTTCTTAATATATGAATAACCTAGATCTGAAATAGCCAGGTTTTAAGTATTATACTATACTCTTTGTGCGTTACTTATATAGAGCATTTTTTATATTGCAACAAATTACATAATTAAATTTTGTGAGACATTAGCTGGTATTACATTTTCTAAATTAGTATATAGTATCATCATCATATCAGCCACAAGACGTCTTCTGCTAGACATCGGCCTCCCCAAGTAATCTCCAATAGGACCAGTTTTAGTCATCGTCAATCAAAGTTAGATCCTGCGGTTTTCGCAGATCGTCTGTTCATCTAATATAGTATATACTAAAATGTCTATCTTTTTGATAGATTTTGAAAGTACAAGTTTACCTGTACCGGGTGCACGTCAGGCACTTAATTCACGATTTCATCAGGTATATGTAACCTTAAACTATATTCCAACTAAAAAGAACTGGCTGAATTGTAACTTCATGCCAGTTCTTATTGGCATATAGTCATAATTCTTTTTTGCATTTCCGTCAACAAAACCCTAGATATATTTGTGCCATTTATACTTTAACAGGCAACTAGTAGAACATTTTATTTTGTTTTTACAAACAGACACTTATATTTTTTATCAATCATATGAATTCAATTTTAAATTTGTTGATTTAGATTTTTTGTTAAGATCGATGACGTGTTCAGTTATGGTTTATTCAAGACAACAGTCGTCTTGCTACAACAAAGTCTTTCTGTCATTTGCTACGGCTTGTATCCCTACGATTTCTTTACGAAGTTTAATGTTACGATCTCTGCTACAGAGTCTTACACTAAACCTGACTGATAACTTTCAGGCTTATAGCTTTTTAGTTGTTTTAAATATAAAGAGTGCGTTGAAATGTTTGAAATAAATACTTTCAAATGCTGAAAGTATAATCTGCAATATTATCTGCATTTTCGATGTGATAAATGAAGGTGCATAATAAAATACCAAACTAACTTTCACCGCGCCAGTTTTTTTAATTGTTCTCTGATATCAAAGGTACATTGTTGCGTTCCAATTTCTGAAACTTTTTAAATCAGCTTATGTGCTCAAAACGCAGCTTCCGGAGTTCAAAAGTTCCCATAAAATATTTGCCCGGTCGCTTTAAAATGAGGACTGTCTGTGAGAAATAAACTGTTTAGAGCCATTTATGAAGTGCCTATAAACGCTAGAATTAGTCCGTATCTGGATAGCACATATCAGTTTTACAGTACCCTAAACAAGGTGCTTATAACCGGGATCTTAAAACTGTTAGTGGAAAGAATACATAAGGTTTATGCCCCGGTCAAAATTTGCCTCGTCAGAAATAATTAAAAGTCTTTACGATGGACTAAAACGGAGCTGTAAAGCGGCAGGAAAATTATACCAAGGCTCGCGTACGTCAGTTAATGTCGTAAAGATGTGATGTATACGACGTCCGAGTTAACTATCGCGTTGACGTTTCGGAGGACGTGTTGGGTGTTTAACATACTTTTATGGGACTTAAGGACGAAGACTAGAAACGTTTGGGATCTAGGAAGTATTCATAGTTTTAATTAATTTAATACAGTTTTAGGGTTGTATAACTTTTTTTCAATAAATAAAACGTTTCAGAAATATGTCAAATGACATCATAATAGCAAATTTTGCTTAAATTTTCTTGGAAAGATAATGTGAAAAATTGGTAGAAATATGTTTTATATATATATACCATTTATACAATTAAAATACCGTTTAGCAACTTTTTAAAATCAAGGACTTGAGAGTTTATAAGTTGTAGGTACTGCGTTTGTTACGTTTTAAACAATATCTACCGTCACTCTAACTATAGAAAGTCCAATATTAGATATAGGCCTCCCCAACATAGAAGGATTTTGCCCATAATTGCCGCGCTGGGCAGGTGTGATGCCAATCGCAAAACGAAGCTTTGCGACGAAGATGCTGCTGCCCATCACCATCCTGTAGTATCTAAACTGTGCTGTTTCAGATGGATATCTGTCGCTTCTGGTACTTTAGTCGCCTGTTACTCACTTACTACTTACACCTGGTATAGAGGGAAGAACTATTGCTCTCCGCCGATACTATCTACAGCTTTGATGAAACTTTGTAGCATATTTGTCATAAATCATAATAACATATAATCATAATTTATAAAAAAAACAAAAAAAAACAAACAGACGAATTCGCGAAAAGGCGCTAGTGTTGTATAAAGGAATATAACTATTAATTACGTCGCTTAATTATTTTTAAAAAAATCCACTTCTAGGTTTCCGTAAAAAACTATAAAAATATGTTGTTGGGAAGGTATGAACAAAATAGATTTTACTGAATAAATATACCCATATAAAAAATGTACTATCTATAATTACTTCGATTATTTACATTACGGAAGACCTATATATATGAAATAACTTTAGCCAATGACGATTGTAGTCCTGTAATAAACTTCTTTTTATTTATTTACTACTTACAATATAGCAAGACTCATCATTATATCATCCGTAAGATGTTCACACTATGTAGAGATCTATACAGGTTGTATGTTATCATTCAGCGATAAACTGCAGTTCTAGTCAGATCATCGGTCCACATTGTATCATGTATTGTCCGTCACCTACTATACGTTTGCTGATTCGTGGGCTCATTTCGCGAACCTTACGTCTTAATCAGCCATCAGGTATGTCTACTCAGTGCTCTCTTTATCTTGCTATTCTGCTGGACTGTCAGTATCTTTGGATCTCATATGGATCACCTCATTCCTGATTGAGCCGCGCAAAGATATCAAGCATTCCTTTCTTCGTAGCTCTAAAGCTTGACCTGCAAAGTATCATTCATTAATTAGAAGCCTACATCTATTTCACTCTGGTTAAAAAGTATTAGTTATTCAGAAATAAAGTTAAAATCCCTGATAATTTGTGTGGATTCGCGCACCGGGTATTCCGTTCAAACTTATGAATATATAATATTAATATTATTATGTTGGCAGACACTTATTTTGGCCTCGGTCAAACTGTCAACAGTTATAACGTCTGTGCTCTAGAAAGAAATCAGTTTTAAAATAAGAAAACTCAATTTATTTCCGTAATGTACAATTAATAAAAGGTAATATATCTACAATATACATTTTCAAGGGGAGTAGTGCTTTTAGTGCTCAGAGACTTAGATTTAAATTTATTTTTTGCTTTTCTTTATTATATTAAAGTCACTTGTAACGTGTTTTTCCTAACCTATACCAAATAAAATAATTGCTCAGCATGCCGATGAATATATTACTTGTCTTGTCACATTGCTTCTGAAGCTTCTGAAAAGCTCAGTGCCACTCAGCAAGAACCTAAATGTGTCCCGAATGCCACATGAAATCTCGTCTAGGAAAAAAATGGTGGAGACAATTTCGACACTCCAGTGCGGTCACAAATTCCTAATGAAAATACTACCTTCCGTACCTAGGGAGAACGCAGCGACAAAGAGATCCGTGTCTAAGAAAAAGACATCTCCTCACTAAAGACTCAGGTATCACAAGATTAATCGTCCCTAAAAGCATGCCAATAACGCCTTAAAGAAGTCACCATCAAACCTATCTTCACTGGGGACAGACTGGCAACGCTTGAAAAACAACAGGAAGATTATGTGACTTCAAAAAAGTCAACCTTTCAGTTATAATGATGTAAATGTTGAAGAGCATATGACTATTAGATATGAGATTGAAATAATAGGCTTAACTGAATACAAATGAGAATCTGGCACACCTTATATTAACAACTGCTAATAAAATTGGGCTTCCTATCGTGGACATTGACATAATTTCCATAGAACGCGTCTAAAGAACGATCGTAACTCTAGACTGGATAGCAATCATTTACACCATTCAATGGTTGTGCGATTCGTTGGGAAGGCTAAGCGTAACGAATAAAAGCGGCCAAAATATGGCAAAACTTGAGTAACAATGACTGCATGAATTTTACATGAGATCCTCATACAAAAGGTCATCTGCATCGGTACCTCACTCTCACCTATTTCTACCAACAAATAGCAGTGCTCGCATTGCTGTGTTCAGAATGCAAGAGGCAGTGAATTTACTGGCTAATGTGGCATAATATCCTCAAGTGATATTACGTGTGTAGCATTGGCAGTGTGCAGCCTGTAGCTGCCGTAATGCTTACTATCACGCGGACTGTTTGTTTGTCAACCTGGTAATCGACAAACAAGCATACAGCCTTTGTTCCGAAGAATTGTTTGACATGATGCTAACAGCTTTTTCTTATCACTGACGCTCAGCATCGACTTTGTGTTCACCCACACACTTTATAACCAAAATGGTCGTACACCTAATGATTTCAAAGATAATCCTTAGAAGTCAGAATGTAAATACCACGATTTTAACTTAAATGTTGTCAACAGTGATCGTATAACACAAAAAGAACTAAAAAATCAGAAAGATTGACTACAAGTTGCGGTCCTGGGTAATGCCGGGACACAATGCAAGAGGTATCGTTACTTATGCAAAGTCCTCCTAAGAAACTTAAAAAACGATTTCGTAGAGAAAATAATTAATTGGATGCAAAAGTGATAGCAAAAAGCTGTGGAAAACTAAAGGACTTTTGTCATTTAACGCGCAGTAATAAAGATCCAATTGAATTGCTTTCAGTGCCAGGAGCTTCTCGTTCTGAGCATTTCCTTGATATCTTTAACAATTTTTTGCAAATGTGGCTCACCCTCCGGCTACTAATATTTTTTTATATGAAGTTGAACGTGAGACCGTGATAAATATTATAAAAAATTACTAAGTTCCTGGTAAAGGAAATGCTTTTGTTAAAGTGATAAAAAATCATAATGTGACACCGCTTTCCTCAATATTAAAAAAACCCTTTGTACGTATACGTGTATATGTCCTGATAGTTAGAACGTTGCTGTTTTTTATACTATACACAAGTGTGGCTCTAGGGTCTTACTCATACCTAATAACTATCAACCGATAAAGCTTTTTAATACACTCTTCAAATTTCTAGTGAAACATTTAAATAAATATGCTTGTTTAATATTCAGAGATTATCACAATGGTATCGGATGGGCAATTCTAATTAGACGTGAAAAATCAACATAAGGACCACCTCCTTCCTAACAATGACGATTGTATCACACTTGGATAAGGAATTCCGTAGTGTCAGGGTTTTTTTCGATTTGGCTAAGGCTTTTGATACTGTTTTTCAAACCGGTATTACTGAGAAAGTTGGAAGCCACCGGAAGTAGAGGAGTCCCACTAGATTAGTTTACAAGTTATTTATCAGATTAGTGGACTTAAATTAACTTGAGGGACACCGAAATTATATTAATTTCGGTGTCCCTCAAGGCAGTATTTGGTTCCTACACTGATTATATTACATAAACGATGTATTCTCTCAATAAATGACGCTAACATAATGTGTTACACTGATGATACTGCGCTTTAGGAATAAGCTGGACCGACACTATACGGAAGGCTGAACTATGGGTAGCAAAGTATCTAAATTACTTCCAAATAATCATCTGTCCTTAGCCACAAAAAAAATAGTTTTTAATAGAGTCTGGCTACAAAAAAGCAAATGTATATATGAAAATTCAAATGTATATGTGAAAGTTTTAAAACAGTTTCTGCTATTAAATAACAGTTTTTATCCATGATAGGCTATCATATTATGTGCTTTTAAAGGCTGTTTCAAACCGCGTAAGGCGGAACTATCGGCATTATTAAACGCCTTCGACAAGTGGCCTCCCCAGTAACCCTCATAATGACATATTGTGCTCTGTATGATATGGAGCAGTTTAGCGAAATCTCACCTGATGGGTCTAGAACTTGCACAGCGCTCAGTAGTTAAAATCATGTTAAATAAACCACGGCTTTACCCCAATTGTATAAAGGAGCAGGAATTCTAAGCGTCAGCAATTTGTATATATAACTATAAAAGAGACACTACTAGACTACAAAAAAATCGGTTGTCTGTAAAGTCGGTTTTCTGACGATAGTTGAACGTGACAACGTCATAAGAAAATACTGATAAAATATATGCATTTTTCAAAATAAAGTTTTAATTTTATTTATGAAAATGTATTATTGTATAGCAGCTGTCCGCGCGGGCGCATCGCTCACTCGAGTACGAAAGAGACAGATGTCGAACGCTGCCGAACGCGGGGCCGATTTATGCCTCTGTCGCTCGTCCCGCGCTCTCGCTTGCTTTTCAAGCCTTAAACGAAACGCCTCAGAGCGGGGTAACGCCACATGAGTCATGTTTTTCCGTGCGTGTAGCCGACTCGATCGAATTATAAGATGTCACGTCAAAAGAGAAATAAAAAATATGGTGTAAAAAGAGTTCCAAAATTACCATTTACTTTTATTAAGGATGCAAGCGAAGTGTTTTGATCCTTTTGTGTCCCGGTCTATTTAACGAAACTGCCAAATCGTGTAATCTTAAATATTAATTGGTTTGACAAATTGTTCCGTTCCGGCAAATATCAAACAAAAACTATTTGAGTGGTTTTTTCAAATGACCTACGATGAAACGGAAAAATATTGTGCGGCGTGAATTAAATGGAACATCTTTTGTATAACACTTGACTGAAATCGGATACCTTGTTGAAGTTAAGGGTCGTAACATTACGTTAGTATACCAAATAGGATGGCATTTTGTAATAATTTAATATACGTTCATACATGTTTGTGTATGAGTGTTATTTTTTTGTTTATTGGTTTGTGTATGAGTGTTATTTATTTTGTTGTGATGATGTGTTATACGTGGGTATGTGTGATTATAGAATTTTCAGTTTGTAAAATCCAATACCGTTGGAAAGAAATATATGTTTTTTTAAGTTTATAGTACCCGTCTCTAATGTGCGTGTCTCCTACTTTGAGGTCTAAAGTTATTATGTCACCTCAACAAGTGATTTCACGGCCTCTCTCATTCACCAAACAGAGACGCAGTAACGCGAGAACTACTGTTTCGTGGTAGAAATAGGTCTGAGCTAGGTACCTATACAAATGAATTTTGTAACTAGTTTATCTTAATATAATAACCAATATTATATACTTATATATAATATACATATAAATGTATATAAAGCGAATAGTTTGCTCATATTTGAAATTTAAAAATGACGAAGATTTTTTTGCTACCTGTATAAAAAACATTATACATGACAAGATATTGCTATGTATATGAATATCGTTTAGTATAAAAAATAAGATACAACGTGAAATAATGTGAAATGTATTTGGTAAAGTAGTTAAAAAAGTTAAGAAAAAAAGTAAACTACAATTTGAGTAACATTCTAATGTTGATGTCAAAATTATTCATGACCCTACATAACATAAATAAAAAATATGCTAAAGCGCATGTCGCATAAACATTCGTCTAGCATTGGCTTCACAGCAAAATAGTTTGTCTACTACTTAGTTGTGTCACACAAAAAAAGGAAATAAATTTAACTCATTGACAGACAAATTCTATTGCATCGATTAACAACTTGATGAACTATTTTGTTTACGGTTTGCTCGATTTAAAAGCAAGATATCTTAATTTAAAGGGCTAAAATAGTCTATTGTTTCAACATTAAATAGTGCATAAATAACCAAATATGAGATGGAAGAATAGTTTTACTGTTTACGTAGCTGGACAAAAATTATTGAATTTAAAAATCTTCTTCTACATTTTTCGTACTAGATGAACTATTTTGCATCGAGGCAGGTATATATAATTTTTTTTAACATATATTTTTTATTAAGTACTAATTTTGAACAGTAAGTCAAAAGAATCCTGCAGGCTTCATTACCTCGAGCCAAAATAAACGGCCCAGATTTTTAATTGTTTCCATTGAAGCAAGTTTCTCCAAAATTACACACTCCATTCAATGGTAGAAATAAGGAACTATAATTTCTATTTTTATGCGTCTATTTATAGTGCAGTAATTATGAGAGATGTATACACGTAAATCATTATATTAATTATTCCATACTTTAACAAATGCGGGATGATTAGTGACTCTAATCATACTTAACGCATTGCTTAAGAAGTACATATAGAATAATAAATATGTACAATTGCAAAGTATATATTCATATAGCGCAGCATATATATGATAGTAAAACAAAGTATATATTAATTAATATGAACAGTTCCGAACATGCGTGGAACTCGATTGACCGTCCGTGATCAACTGCAAAATTACTACGATTCGATTTACGCATAAAATTCCATTGTTATATTTTGTTCGCCCTATACACATTTAATTGAGCCACGACGCGACCGGCCACGATATAACTCGATATTAACTTTGTTTGAATGTTTAAAACGGTCTTTTGCAAAAACCGACTCCAAAAATTGATATCATGTCGACGTATCTACGTAAAAATAAATTGGCTCGTCTATGCATATTTACGCGGACTATTAAAAGTGAACGGTGCACATTTGCATACGTGATGGGGATCGATTCGTTTTTAAATAGCTATTGGCCTGTGGCGTCTCACCTTCTGGGGCTTAACAGATACCCAAAGTATTTTATCGATTTACCGATTTAAGTTGACGTGTCGTATTTTGTAAATTGACAGATTCGGATTGAGCTGCAATTATTTTTGTTTAAACTGTTTTACTCAACTCATTATTCAAGCACAAATAGATGTCGTTTTTTGTGTTAAAATTTATTACTTGTTTTGTATACTCAGAGAGTTTTAATACGTTCCATGATCAGTATTCTAGCAGACATATCTTCTATACTTTCATGATTTATAGCCAACCATACATCTTAAAAAGATGTAATGGTTTCTAACTCAATAAAGTACTGCAAATGTAAAACTTCATAATATTGGGAGTTCATTATAGCTGGTCACGAAGAAGTGGCAGTTGTCGTAACCTAAAACGAATGAATGTTTTAATTTGAACTCATAACCCAAGTTTAGAGCCAAGTTCGTATTCACACGACAGCGTGCCACGTCGAGTACTTACACGGTGCTACAGGAGGCGATCGTAAAAACTTTTAATTATTTCGCCGAATATAGTCCCGGAGACCGCAAACATAAACCGGTATTCTTTTCTGGCCCCTAGTGCAGCCCCTAAAAAGCATAAGCACCTTGTTTAAAAGTGTTGTAAAACAAGCGTAACCTGCGCTACATACCTACAAATATATGTGCTTTAAAAATAACAGTATCCTTGGTAGATGTTCTTGTTTTTTATTTTCATAAGATGCCGTTGTTTTCTATTTTCCTTGATCATCGCTGAACCGCAACTCACAAATAATTGATTTGTGTTTTTATGTCAGAAATACGCTCTTAATGTAAGAAAGCGGTAGATTGTTTTGTTAGTGTAAATTCAAGAAAACTAACGACCGTACTAATTATCCTTATGCAGCTCTTTTGACAACTTGGCGTTTGACAAACTGTTAGTAATTTATTTACGCTATAAATATCGTTTAAAATAGAATAGAAGTACGAACGAATTATATATTGTATATTAGTTATACTAATTTAAGATCAATATTTATCATAAGGACTAAGAACTTTTGTCGAATCAACAAGTTAACTATAAAAAAGTTCGCTTAAAAAAATGGGTAAGCTCAAGCCAGATTATCCAGATTTAAACTCAGAAAGTACGAAAATAAACCAATAACCAACTGATCGCTGTAAATAATTATATAATATAATAATTAAAATAAGATTGTGTCGTCAATCTTAGTGTATTTTCAAAATTGAAGAATTAGCATTAGTAATTATGAAATATAATTAACCTTACATTTACGTAGGTGGAAAGACAGTTCCTTTATTACTCTGTTCACCTTTGACAAATTACTTTGCCACCAGTACTTACTAAATAATAAAATATCATTAGCGATGTCAATCCCTTTCATATGACAAGGTAATGGAATTAATTATGAGTTGTGTCATCGTGGCAAATTTAACTTCAGCCGTCAACGGCTAGCTGTTACCACCGCGAGGTTCCCAAGATCGACACAATAGCGTTCTCTTTTACTCATTAAATAAACTTTTGTGTGTAAGTGAGAGAATGAGTACTCTCACCTTAAGTAGGGTTGGCTATTCGAATATTTAACTTAAAAAAATTTATCTGCCTCTAATATTTCATTTTAATAATACTTCTTGAAATATGTTTTATTTCACAAACTAGAACTGTAGTGGTGATCTATAAAGTAATCATAAAATATTAAAAAACAATAAATTCCATAATACCAACGCAATTTACTGTAAACTTGTTGTTCTTTAAAAATAAACTATTACTGTTTGATATAATCAACAAAAAGTTTGTATAATATCATCTTGTGTACAAAAAAGTTCCATACGTGAAAGAATCTTTGAATATTTTATAGGAAGACATTGATCTAACTTCGAGATAATTCGCTCAAAACACTTATGTTGCGGACATCAGACAACATAGGAATCAAAAATATAAAATTTAAATACATATTTAACACTAAGACACAGAACAAACACAAGTATTCTTCATATAAGGCATGGTAGAGTATTTTTAATTTTAATTCTGTTTTGATAGCGCAACAACCCTACTGTGGTAGGGCGCATTTGTCGCGGCGGCAATCAACGTAAATGCTCGTGGCGTTGACGCGATAAGTAGATGTCGATGCGATACGGAAATGGGTGATACGCTTCGTAAATGAACCCGTGTACAGGCCCCTTTGTACTTCACATTACGATAACTTTTTTATTATTATTACAGCAAGTGTTTATTTGAATGTGATGTGAAACAAAAGAACACTTTAATTTTATTACTCGTCGAAACCTCATTTGAGTTTGAAATTTAATATTTATTTATTATTTTGAAAGATATATACTACCGCGGGCTACGGGCACAGTATAATAGTGCCTCCCTCTGTACCAGCGGTCATAAGAAGCGATTAAGGTACCGGAACTGATATATCCACTAGAAATATAAATAGTGTTAGGCAGCAGCTTCTCCATCGAGAAATGACGTCCTGGGACTGTCATCACGTATGCCCAGCGTAATAAATATTATAACCGCTAGTACATACATCTATATGGTAAAAAGGAGAAACTCAATGACTGATATATCGACGCAGGGCCTTAACTATATGCATTAGTTACTTGAAATTTTGCATTATACAGCGATTTCTTTTATAACGCAGGGGAGCACAGGATATATAGAAATACATCCCCTAATAGATATAAAACTTTTATGATTTTGGACTGTATATAAAATGTGTAAAATATATTATAGAAGCTCTTCATTAAAAGTCCTGAAGAAACACGTGTAAAATAATTTTTCTAAAATCATCTTTTAAGAAAACAAAGGTGCAATGTTTATAGAGAAACCACGGATTCTCTGTCAAGACTATTGGGTACTGCGGGCTCAGAGACTAGCCCGACCGCGTGGCAGTTCTAGCCAGAGTTCAGTCATATCGTGTCTCTGAAACTGAGGTTGGATTCGCAGTGGCTTATATGTGGTTAGCTGTAGAGGGGGATATGCGTCTGCCCGGTATTATCCCTTTGACCGGGCGCTTCAGCTCGTGCACAGCAAGTATGAGTCTAGTAATGCCGATGGGCGAATGCAAACGATGAATACGAGGCTCGAGGAGTGTTAAGCGGATTGGTAGGGTTACTTTACTCAGCCATGAAGCACCTCCTGTGCCTGTTGCCCAAGCAGGTTTAGATGAACTTGGGGAGATGTATCCAAGTACATCAGGATGTGAGCGTGCCTTACAGCCTAAGCACCTCCTCAGAAAGACAATTCGTGAGTAGTCGATAGATACTACGGGTGGTGAGCGTCTTTACAGCTCCATACCTCTCTGGACAGGAGAGAGTGGTCTCCGGTTCATGCAGTACTAGTCGTATTAACGATAAGTATTGTTACTGTTAAGTAATGGGCCCTGAGCCATCGGTAACAACTGCCACTTTTGGTGCTTGCACTGTTGGTCCCCGAAAGCGCCGCAGGGCGCCGTAGAGACGGCGCCTCTCTCCATTTATAACCGTAAGGCTAGTGATGGGTAAACGCCATAAACTAAAAAAATAGTTCTCCCTGTTGGAGATATAGGGGTTCATGTTTCTTTCAGGTTAATTTATCTTTTCGAACACAAGCGTCATCTGATCCTCCCGAGAAAATTTCTGATTTGATTAAGTAATGATACAATTGTTAAAAAACCAAATCGTTGGAGCGGTTTGCGATGGTAGTCCACACTGCCACTAACCTCCGCGGTATAAATCTCTTTCGTTATTATACTTCCATCCATCCGATTTATATACCCAAACCACCTCAGTACAAAATAACTCTAATATATTTTCACGTGTATGTATTCACGTACGTTTCGTTGCGCATAACACGTTTGCGAATTCCTTTTCCTAATAAAATGCAGTTTCCATCGTGTGCCGGGGAAATTATGAAGTGGCTGAGAAATTGTGCAAAACTTCAGGATAGCTTTTCAGATAAGTAACTATATCGTGTTAATGCACCGTCTTGTGATGCCGCGTCCGTCGTGTGTGATGTCGAACTCCTTTCCAACTTAATTCCTGTCTCACGAACAATCTATAAAGTTTGAAGTGCTACTCTGGAACGCCTGCGACTCTTCATATTTGTATTCCCGATTTGTTTGCTGTTAAGATGGAAATACTCCTGAATTAAATCTGAAATAAATTGTATTTTCATTTGTTGCTTTAAGTGTAGATACTTACCCAATCTGTAATCAAACCTAGATTATTTTTTTCACATTCTTTTTTATTTTTAGTATTCATTAAATGAAGATATCCTTTTTTACGATATTTACGAGATTACTTAGTTCTTCTTACTTAACCTTCGAACCTTTGACATTTATTTTCGAAAACGAGTTACATAATTTATTAGAAAGCATTTACAATAAAGCTTTGTCTCGATTTTTTAAAAGCATCGTTTTAAGTATCTTGTTAAAAATAAAGCCTGAGGATAAAATGTTCGAACACTGAAGGTAGATATAGCGTACCTACTCAGTATAATGTATATTTTATACTTCAAGAGCGTGACTGATTTTAGGGATCCATACTATATTTGCATTATAGGTTTCGTAGGATGTTCACGTTTGCATATCTTACTTCTAAACATTTGTAGTACTTTGCGAGTGATTTGTCGCGTAAAGAATTGATGACGACGACAAAAATTGTGTGCATAAATAAAAAGTATTCAGATTTAAAATTTAAGATAAATATAGCAAACCCAAAAAACCTTAATTAGCGAATTGAAACATACTTAATGAAATGTAGTTCTTTATACCATTTTCAATAATATTAGAAAAGGCTTCAACTTTAATCTGCTTTGTATAGAATTCAGCGTCGATATACGGCTCACGCTTGCCAAGTTTAGTCTAAACAGACGCGATAGTGGGTAATGAAATGATGCCTTCCCGATTCAGTCCGCTTATCCGGATTAACCGGAGCGCCTGTAACATGTTCGTTCGATTTCTTATTAACCGGTTCTCGGAACTCTATTCCGAGACGGCGAGATAAGACGACGAGACAATATGTTTATCTTTGATAACCTGACGTTTAACATAAACAGAAAAATTTGTTAGAGACAACTTTAGAATTCTAGAGGACACCTTGATTATTTTGTTTAGCTTTTTCGTTAAAATCACATCACAAATGAATTATTATTTTTTCCTGTTGGAACCGATATCTCTTGTAAACTATGTGCTATTCTAGACTGTCCAATATTTTTACGCCAATATGATCAAAATCATTCTGCCATTCTACAGTATTTAAGGGACAAAAAATCATCTAAGCTTTTATATTTATCGCATTAAAATATTTGAATTGCAAAAATTCAATGAAGAAATGTTGTGCTTAAACTTAATGCTATGTATTTAAGACTCCGTAAAATAAATTTACCTTCCAAATACTTAAATAAATAACCTATTAAAATATACAGTCATTTCCCAAGAAATGATTTTGGTAAATTATGTAACCTTGGTTTTTTACACATACTCAAACTCATATGTCACTCCACCGAGCAGACTGAAAAATGGCATTTAATAAAATCGCTCGGCCTGTAGCCGACGTAACAGCTTGATTATAGTACGTTTTAACCCGTTTAGAAGCCCTATCGGTGATAATCGATTATTGATTTTTATTAGTAAGCGAAATGACGCAATTTTGACAGTTATAAACTACATAATATCTACAGCTTGTATAGGAGTCAATACTTTACAAATAAATCGTATGTTTACAGTCTTTGTATTCGGGGATAGGGGGAGGGGGGGTTAGTACGTTAATTTAACAAATATTGTACCCGCCTGTAATGCTTAACATAAACTAATTTATTATCAACCGATAGACACAAAATCTGAATAGAAACTATTTAGTATTAGGATAAGCACTTAAATTATACAAATAAAATTAGAATGATAATATATCCAAATTATTTAAGAAAAAAAACGTAGACTGGAATAATCACCGAATGGAATAGTCACGCTTACAAACCACGCACGAGAAACAAATAGTGTAGAAGTAACTTTAAAAAACATATTAATCAGTTAATTTTTATCAACAAAAATGAAATTAGTTTGATAAAAGATAGCTAATATATATATACGATGACGATGACGACGGTCTAATAATCCCACACTAATGACGGTCTCTGAATCTCTAGCATCGTCATAGCAATAAATACAATATAAATAAAAATAAAAAATAAATTTCTCCCCACAAATAACAATTTTTATATTATATGATAAAAGCGTTGTGACGAAACAGTCTAAAATGTTAATTGTGGGAGACTGGTGACTGGTTTGTCGGAGACTGTAGGTTTGAAGACCCATATTACAGGTCACCAGGTTCCCCTACATCCCAGACTTCTGTATCTGTAATGTTTTCATTCAAATCTCACTCAGGGGTCTTTAAGCAAAATTTTATGCTTCACGCGTATGACTAGAAAAACGATCGTAAAACTGTTTAAAATGACCTTACGGGTACGCCGTGCCATACAAATTATAATTTTATTTATGGATGAAATTATTAAAAATAAAATTATTATATTAAGCACTTTCACACCCAATGAATATAACACGAATAGACTTATGAACTGGTAAATTTGTTAATTATACAGTATCAAATCGTGCTGCTGCGGTAGAAGTTAACTTAAATATTTGTAGAGCACTTGGAAGTTAGTTCAAGTTCCACCAAGTTCAAGTTAATAGAATTACACGAGTACTAAAGAGTTGTCTAGAACTTTTACCGCCGTTTAACTTTTTTTCTAGGTTGTGTGAAGATGAATCTAATTGTACAAAAACAAACGAGAGTGCCAACGGCCAACTAAATGCATCTTTATACAACACTAGAAGCCACCCGCGACTTCGTCTGGCTTCTTCTTTCGATTCTATAACTGATTATTTTGAGTTTTGACCAGCGTTTGAACGTGAACGAAGGACAAAAATAATTTTGGATGCCGTAAAAAATTCTACGAGACACGATATTATGTGAAATCTTTATCTATTATCTACTATTCAGATGTGTAAGACATATACTTTGATTAAATTTATGATCCTGTTTTGAGCGCTAAGTTCCGCTATCTGTTCTTTGTCTTGGTATTTAAGTATTATATTTATAATTCCTCTGTTATCTGATGTTGGCGACGCAAGTACTTTAAGCTACTTATCTCGGAGTCAGGTCAAAGTATGGTATAAAATAATAATATAAAATTACTACAACATCTTGGACACTGACTAGACTCCGTAATAAGTCGCTTAAAGCACGTGTTACGGACATCAGAAAACAGAGGAATCACAAATATACTACTTAAATACATATATTTAACACCTAAATACAGAATAAATACAAATATCATCATATAAATATTTGTCCTGGGTAAGGATCGAACCCACGATCTTTGGCACAAATAGTAGGGTCACTACCGTCTGCGCCATCAAGCTCGTCAAATGATTAAATATATTTAATATATCGTACGATTTAATTAAAAAACGAAAGAAAAGGTAAATGAATTTTTATTGTACAATTTATTTTAGGTAAATATGTTGAGCCAATGTTACCCCGTAGGATTAAAGTTAGTAGTAAATCAGAGCTCGTTTTGAACTAGTAACGCTATAATTAAACATGGTAACCGGCATCCAATTTGAATTCTTGAAAACCTGTTATATTGGCACCTGGTTATTTTTAAATAAAATAATTTACCGACTTGTTTCCATATTGGTAGGTTGTCCCTAAGCTATCCGGTAAGAAAGGGTTGTTGTTGTTGAGGACTATACAAGTATTACTGCTCACTCGGCTCAATTTTAAAATCCACCAACAAAAATTGAACAATACCGTACATCCTTTATTTAAATACTTATTAACATCACAAGAGCCATCGCAGGTATCAAATTTTGATACAGCTTTGCATAAACAGATAAGCACTATCAAAGGATTGCTTTCAGAGTGGTTTACCCTGCGAACATATTTAAGTTTTCATGAAGTGGGAAAATGGAAAATAAATTGGATTCGTATAACTTTCTTAAAGCAACATACCCTGGGAATGTTTACTTTGTTCCGGGATTATGAAATGCTCATTATTTGTGTTGCAGCCTAATGGAAAACTAATGGATTCTGTACTTTTAATATGCTTTAAACCGCGTGTTACCTTTAAAGAACCAAGCAGCAAATAAGGTATTAGTATTAAGAATACGTAAAAGAACTCTAAGTTAATATGGAAACAGAAAAATATATGTATAAAGGCAGTCATGTCATACACAACCAGACCTCAAAAAAATAAAACCCTCCTAATTTTCGTTATCCCAAAATTCACAACAACTCATACATTGACCTGACTCCAAGATAAGTTGCTTAAACACTGTTGAGGACATCTGACAACAGAGGAATCACAGATATAATTCTTAAATACATATTTATAAGTAATACCTAAGTAATTGATACATTTGATACTTTCATCGGCGTTGTTGGCGTAATCTCTGGTATATTACGCTAACTGTTCAGATCAGATACCAGTGATCATAAAAAAAGAGAAAGAAAGACTTAAATAAAAAATATATATTTAATTAAAATGTCGTCTTCATTTGTTACTCATATTAGGAACTGAATTCAAAATAATACGTAGTCTTTTCATAAAATCGAACTTAATCATATAATAATATAATTTAAAAATTAACTTATTAATAATAAGTTAATTTTAAAAAAAAATCTGAATATGGAAAAAAATCATGCATAGAATATTTCCATTGCTTGTGTGATCTAGATCGCTAGTACATACAATATATGAAGCAAAGTTTTTACTGAATCTACCGTATAGTAGATGCATATGTACGAATGCAAGAGTTTACTGATGCATCGAAATTTCAGCTTCACAATGGACGCGATGCACAGGGCGACTAGGATAGGAACACATAAGTACTAAAGCACGTGTATTTAACGAGCAGACGCTATTAATACAAAGAGGAAATACATTAACATAGCAACTTCCCCGTTCCGAGGAGTTTCAAACATTTTCGAAACTTTTCTATGTGTGAAATGGTATTGAAAGCTGCTCACGGAGATTAAAACGCCGGGTGCGAATACACGCTAAGGATTACCCTCGACGCGAGTGTGAAGTTGCCTTGTTATAATGCCTGTCGGGCAATGTTGAAAAATTAATGTGTCCCCTCGTCTCCCCTGTTCATGGAATTCGAGCGTCAGTCTATGAAAAAGGAACATCAGTCAATAAATTCATTGGAATCTCTTAGGAGAGTTAATCGTGTTTTGTACTCCGTTGTTCAGTGTTTTATTCTACTAACATTAATATTTTGTTCGGCAGCATCGTTTGCCTGAAATAACAAATGTATCTATTAGTTTAACATGTTGGTGTACTCTGACCTGTGTATAGGACAAGTTGATTGGACAGAACAAGACCTCTATTGTTTTCTACAAAATATAAATCTTTCCTCTTTATAACATTAGAAAGCACAAAGATTTGAACATTTAATGCAGAAGATATTACAAGTTATAAACAAAATCATAATCTATAAAATTTACGTGTCACGGTGTGTATCCGGGAGGAACTCTTAAACAACTGAACAGATTTTAATATTTCTTTGCTTACTATGTACAGTTTGATCCAACTTAAGAGATACTTTGTTTGTATCTCAATTAATAAACGCAATATTTATTTTATGATAAAAATAGTTATATAGGACGTTTGTCGGGTCGACTGGTATTAATTTGACGGGCCCGCTGGCGTAGATGGTAGTGATCCTATCTTGTGCGCCTGAAGTCGTGGGTTCGGGCCCCACCCAGGACAAATATTTTTGTGATTATGTTTGGATTTTTTTTCTGTCCAGTAGTATATATATGTGTATTTAAGTATCATATTTGTAAGACAAGTGCTTGAATCTACTTGTTTCGAGTCAGATAAACGTATCAGATATGATGTAAAAAAAGGCGGTCCCTTCGTTAAATAAATGTCTATTCGCACGATACCGGGACGAGCTATACTAGTCGTATATAAAGTATGCTCTGTTTGAAGTTTTATGAATTCTATAAATCAATGAATACATAAATAATATAATTATAAAAATATAAAAAGGAGTCGGTTTAAACTATAAATAGATATATATATATATATACATATATACATATATTTATCCAATCTAAACTTCCAACTTATTTCCGTACATTTCCCGTTTTTATCAAGCTGACGATTAAACTATTCATTACGATTCCCACATCGCACGGGACAGTTCGCTAACGGATTAAAATAGACAAATTGAGCGGTGCCCGATACAAACCTCCGTCAATGTTTTTTAACCAGCACTCACGATTTTTGGACATTCTAATTCAAATTTAACGGTCAGGTAATATTCAGAAAGCGTTAAATACTTTTTTTTATTTACGGTGCAAAATAGAAGAGGAACTTGCATCAGAACTGTGTATTTAATAGACAATATGGTGAACCACCACTTGCTCCAAAAGGTTCTTAATTAGTTCGTGCAGCCAGTAATATTTCCAAATTACATCTCTTTCTTCACTTAACACAGTATACATCCACATAAAATTTTGATTAATTTCAAGTCGTATTTGAAGCAACGAAAATTAGGTTTTTGAACATAAACAAACTTCACTAAACAAGGGACTCTTCTTCAGTTTCCATGTAAAAAGCATTATTTAGCATAATTGAAATTAGAACTTATTTTTTCACAGGCAGGCCATTAAATCCAAGAGTAAAATGTTACCAAACTGGGAACAAAAACTCACTCAAAAAATATTATTGATAACAGAACAAAAGCTATGATAAATTCAAATTTACAAATGGAACCACTATTTTAAACATATAATCAAGCAGACGCATTTATAAAAACACAGGAAAAAAAAACATCTAAACTTGAATTTAGGAAACTGGATGTAGGTTTCAATGTCATTGGAAAGTCATTCCTACCACGAGCACAAACGCTCATCTATTGCTAACTAGATCTTTGAACAGTGTTTGGCCCGGCGCGATCGCATTGCCGCTCTAGTTAGACACAGAATTGCGGTGCCTTCTTTGTGTTTCGCTTGCAACTTCGCTAACTAGCTGCTGGTGACGGCTATACAGCTAGCAGCATTGTCGAAACAGGCTCTTAATACACGTGTAAACTCGCTTTATAGTTAAAATCTAGACGCGTGGTTATTATAATAGTAATCTATGGTTGCTTCTTTAACAATACCAAGACGTACCTATTGTACTCGTATTACAAATATTGAGTTTTAAGGTATTTTGCAGTTATAAATAAAAAACAACATTTATTCAGATATTTACTAACTATTATTTAATATCGAATACCTGTCCATCCATTGGCGTGACGTCCTAATATAGGATATAAGAAACTGCGGTGATGGTGATGATGAATTACTGTTTGTACAACATTTGGTGGTCGAACTCGAGGTACAACAGGTGACAACAAAATTGGACTTTGAATTACTTTTAAAGGTAAATGAGTGCTAAGCAAATAATTATTATGCAGTTTCTGTGCAGTTCTTGACCTATGCAGCAAGTCGTCATCCCACCAACTGTGGTCTTGTTCTAGACGAGGAAACCTTTTTCTGTCGGGATTTGATTTCGAATCAGCAATTTTTTCTTTACTTTCTTCGTTAGCGATTTTTTTGATGAATTTTTCGTATGTTAAATGTTGTATTTGCTTATTTATATACTCTTTATCTGTCATGCTTTGTTTGTCGTTATCATTCTCAGTATTTTCCTTAATCTCAGGATAAATTTTCAATAAATTGTCATTTGAATAGTTTTGTATGTAAGAAGCTAGTTTTTCCTCCATTTGCTTGTCAAAAGATTCTTCTTGAGTCCCGGACCTTGACAACTGTTCTTTATCTAAGTCATTTTTAGATTTCACTGTTGATAAATTTTCAATTTCAATTATAATTTCTGCACTCTCGCCGTTAATAGATTCCTTGTTGTCACTAAAGGTTTTTTCATCGTACTCTATTTTATATACATCCTGGTCATTTGATGTCTGTTCCTCGATGGTTTTATGGTTTTGATTTTTCAAATATATTATATTTGAATTAGTACTACTTTCTGTATTTTTACTTAGATCAGAAGAATATCCTGTTTCGGCTTGTTTAATTAATTTGTCTAATATTACATTTAGATTTTCGGTTTTGTTTAGATCTTTTGTTAATACCACTGAAACCATTATTAAAAATAAATCTGAAAACAATTAAACATGTGAAATACTGTTTATGAACTCTTATAATTTTACATAATTGAAATATAAAACTATCTAATAGTATTTTATTTCTTACTCAGAATAATTGTCATGTTTTGTCTTCCCCGCCTGAATTGGAATGCAAATTTGATCCTGGTTTTCACCAAACGTTTGTAGAGTTAATTAATTAACTGTTATCGTCCACTAATGCTCTGCATCTGTTTAATCAAGTTCTTGTTGATTATTAGGGCTAATTAAAATGCATGATTAATGAATTGACGCATTAAAATTATAGCAAATCAATAAGTAAATTAGCACAACGGTTATTTCTTTGTACTAGGCACAAGTCTCACGAACACAATATGAACGATCCGATTTCCTATCTGGGAAAAAGCATTTGCAATTTTGCCTTTAAGTCCTACCCACCTTTAAAACAACTCTAAATATACTCCAATCATAATTGAATTATACTTTAATTAACGTAAGATAAATACGGAACAGAAAAAAGTTCCAACTTAGTTATTCCAGAAACTGACCAAGTCGATAGAAGTTTTAATAAACTGTAGAACGGCAAAGGTAACAACAGAAATGATATATATTTTTTAATTTACGCAATAGCAATTTACAAGTGATTGGTCCCGGAAAAAAGCAATCTTAGTTATAGTTGTTGGGACGCAGCGGCATCAAGCAAACAGCCCGGTTCGTCCTGCATTTCAATCGGTTCTATTTGTATTTTATTGAGGACGACTCCGACCAAGCGCCACGGACCAAAGCTTTACGTTTATTGACTTCTTTTTATGAGGCTCACCCAATAATGGACTCCGATATTAACAGCAAAGATATTGTTAATTAACTAATTCTAGAATGGGAATGCTCCCAATGCTGCATAGACTCATCGAAATATATAAAAAATTTATAAATCAAATAAAAAATATAGTTAAGCTATATATTCTGAAAGATAAATGTGATAAACGTGAATTATTTCACCTGTAGGTTATTATCGGCCAATTCTAAATATGCTTTAAATATTCCTATAGTTCCATAGAAAGAATGCGTTATCATATATCGAACAGATTATTTAGCATTGTTCATAAATCATAGCTCGGGTAGAGTTTAGATTTGCAAAATTTAACGAAGCATATTAACGGGTAACAAATAAATTTAATGAGTCCCAATAACACAATAAATTTCATGAGGTATGAAACTGTAACAATTATATTGGGTTCCTGCCAGAAATTGTAACGTTAACATTTTGTTGGAAAAGTTTTTACCGCTTATATAGAATAACAAACTGCGAAGATGGATTAAAACCACTAGCCCGAAATGTTCTGGCGATTTATACGCGTTTTTATTTGCAGCTCGACGACTCCACACTTTACAGACTTGGTAGTTTTAAAGAGTCAATGATAAAAACCTAACCAGATATCAGTGAATTGCTGAAGTAACTTTATCTACTAATAACATTGAATTTATATCATGTATTATATTGTTATATCCATTTATAGTAACAAATAATCTACAGCAATTATTTCAATTTGAAAAAAAATATAAAAGTTGTTAACAGTAAATTTAATAAAATTACAAAGAAAAATGGCGCTAAATTATTGTCAAGAGCATTAAGGTTAGCCAAGTGTGCCGAAGTCGAAACCACTAAAACCTAATCGTTTATAAATCTCGGCAGCCGCTGTGCCAACTCTTTATCATAGATTTACATGTTAGATTCGGCTGCGGGCAGTAACTTTGTGCAATCCATCGCACATTGTTTCTGTCCGTACCGTTGACACGTGGTTATTTGTCCAACGGCTGTTCGAATAATTGAGGTGTACATTTTCACTTTGTTCCGTTTCCATTCGATTAAAATCGTTGTACCTCACTTGTACAACCTATTCGGTGTTTACTAAACGATTTGAACGGTCCGGCGGTTTGGCCATCGGAGCGAAACAATTTTTTTACCGTTTAAAAAGCACAGTCGAAGTAATTCAACACTGAAAAAAGCACTGTGCATATTAATACGTCGTTACGGTGCTTACAGTATAGTATTCTAACATCTTTGCTTCTCTTTTAATAAAGTAATATCCGTTTTCTTGAAAAGAGTTTTATTTGTATAAAACAAGATTTACGACAAAGGTGTTTTATTTAATAGTCAGTTTTGCTACTAGGAATATGGTATGATGAAATTTTCATTTGCACGCTATAATATAAAGTTTCTCTCAAACTTATTTCTCTTTGACTGAATCGTCATTCATAGTTCAAACATGGCCTTGTAAATATATCGACCATTTAAAATAAATATAATACTATGTAAGTATTATGTGAAAAACTGTTGACATAGTATCGAAACATTCTCATTAACAGGGAGAACAGTGTCTTGAGTTGTCTCAGATAACTATTATATATACTGTTCTATTTTATTCAAAGTAAACGGAACTTTTAATACTCAGACTCAGAATGAAACGTACTTGTCTATTTAAAAAAATATATACATAATCAACGGACCGCCCCGACTACGTTCGCGTCAGTTTTTATTCAATTGATCCCGTTACCGAAGTCGTAGTCCCGTTCTTGGGTCTTTAACCTATTACCTACACATCACTATACAAAGATACGCCACACGAACAAACTTGAATCTGACGATAACAAACAACAAAAATAATTATTTAATTTAGAAGTATATTAATTAATTAATATTAATTTAGAAGATAATTATTTATTTCCTTCTAGAAGTACATGCGCACATATATTTCGCCGAGATTTTATGATATTTCTTTGGATTTTGAATTGTCCTCCCTAGAACCCTAATTTAATGTAAAATAACAATATTTTGTACGTACACTTTTGGCTCGTTATTATGTGTAAGGCAAAATCACTGAACACACCACCGATTTCGATGAAAATGTTCGTGCAACCGATCGCCATCAACTAGCCCAACTTTATAGTCAAACGTCGCGTATACTTCTAGTATACGCGACGTTAGTATCTTTAAATCCTGCAGTTATGTGCGTAGTTTAAACAAGCTATTTAGGGTTGGATTTTATAAAGGTTAGTTACAGGGTAGTTGGAAGTATATGGGCTACCGGCTCCCGCGAGCAGTATAGGAAGTTTTACGGGCAACCAATAAAATTCTTTATTGTGTAACGGGAAAGGAGCAATCAGTTCGAGGGATATTGGCCAGGATCTACTAAACACGTACATTTTTATTACCCCAGGGTTTCTGCGATGCAGGGCAACGCTTAGACCCATGCTATTTACTAAACTAATCGATGGCGCTAATTTTTCGGTGAGGGCCCTTCATTATTGATTTTTAGTTACCCTAGTGGTTTGGATGTGCTTCAGTGAGTGTGTGTATTTGTAACTGATTGTACTCATGACAAGTAAAATAAACTATCTGTGGTTAAAACACAAGTTGCTGCTACAAAAAAATAAAAACGGTTTTGTGGCTAGTCTTGAACTCGTAAAAGGTAGACAGTTGTAAATAATTTCTTTCAAATTCGATTAGTGCTTGGAAGAAAAGAGAATTTTCACATTTATATTCAGAATATCATGATTGATTCTCGATCTTATAATTTTTTTTCTAAATGTTTGATGTAACCCGATATACGACTTAGATATTGAACAGAAATTGAATATATTGTTTTTTTTAGGATTTTCGATAATTTATTGAGAACAGTAAAAGTACACAATAGCTCATCTAGATGTTAAGTCCAGGAATCGATCTTTGAGCTCTACGTGTCAAGACAAATCCCATACTACTACACCAACGAATACGAATGAGATCCGATAATTCGTATGCTAGCTAGTGCCAGCGAAGTCAGCAAGTCGGTTTATTCATAATCCTGAGTGCTTCCTGAATACATTCGATAATATACAATTTACATGAACAAAATCCTCGTCTAATCCAAAAAATATAAAGTTAACGTACTGTAGCAATTTAAATGCCAAGAATATTGTAAAGACATTACAAACAAAACCTTCTTCCCAACGCTATACACAAAAGCGAAAACAGAAATATAGGGAGTAATTCTACAAAACATTTCCAGCTATAATAAGTTTCTAATCACTCAATACACATAATAGCTACTCGTAGCCTGTAATTTAAATAATAGTTCATTGTTAAAGGCTTTACATTTTTAAAGCGCCTATGATGCTTACTGATATCATTAATTATGTAAGAAAAAATACACAACTGCATTATTATTTCTACAAGACCTAGATAATGGGCACCTTCATTGATGTCAGCTATAAACTATTGAAATAACTGAATTGAAGAAATTATCGGGAATTTCATGCACCAACTTTTAAATAGATAATGGTATACTATTAGTATACCATTATAATTTTCCTATACTATTTTGTTTATCTTTAAATTCACTTTGTTTATGTTAAATTCAGGTTTGATACGATTACCACATTAATGAATCGGAAAGTTTAAGTGTAAAATTATTTACATATTTTATATAAGTTTGAATAAATTAATATAAAATGATGATCGAATATATTCTTGCCGAGTGATATCCATGAAGACAAGAAAAATGTTATTAAATATATTTAAATAATTCATTAACTATTTATTTATAGATTATATCCGTGATTACACTATACATTCCTATTACACTCATTATTAACCCGATTATCAATACTTTCCCGTGAAGTCCCAGCAGAGTAAAATAGTACCACCTTTTGTACCAGCTGTCGTAACAGGCAACTGAGGTACCGGAATCGACAGATGACGGTATATCCATCCCATACAGCGCAGATTAAAAAATTACAGGGTGCGGATGGGCAGCGGCATCCTCATTGCGTAAGTGAGCACTTTTAAATTGAAGTTTTAGATGTTAATGAATTGAATTATTTATATTCAAACGAAATTAAAAATTTATTGAAATCAGTCTCAGAACATAGTGTAACTCACAGATTATCATTCCAGCATTAACGTTTCTTCTCGTAAAAATAGGGTTAGTCCGAGACCTTAAGGTCGGACAAGTGCATATTTTCACTCGAAGGAACGGTGAAATGCTTTTGAATGTTCAGAATGAGAGTATGAATGGGCCTTTAAAGCTCTTTACCCTATTTACAAAAATTGAAATATCATTATCCTTTCACTTTATATAATAATATAAAAATTCAACATATTGACCTAACTCCAAGATAAGTCACTTAAAGCACTTGTGTTATGGACATCAGACAACAGAGGAATCACAAATACTATACTTCAATACATGTTTAACGCCCTGCCGTTAAACAAACACAAATATTAATTGTATCAATATTCGTCCTGCAGACTTAGTTCTGCGGCTTTTGCAGCACACAAAATCCGTCAATTAACAGACATAGAAACTGCGCGGCTAGTTATTTTCAGATACTTTCACAGATATATGTGATATGGTGTTCTACTTTGGGGTATTGCTGCTGACAAAAATACTTATGTTTTGTAGAAAAGGACTATTCCAACAAAAAAAAATACACTTACAATTGCACTGCACACAGTCAATATATCTATGAAAATGTTATTTATGCTCACAAATATATAACTAATTTCTATATAAAATAATTATATTTTCATAATATTAAAAAAATATCAATAAATATAAGCTTGCATCGCCGATTACTAGGCTCCAAAAATTAGTAATTCGTTCGGGGGCAATAGTGTCAGATTTTATAAAAAAATCCCAAGTAGAATTATAAATATGCCTTTAAATAAACGCAAGAATTGCGTAAAAGATAAGCTAATTGCTAAAGCTTATTACTGCTTGAAAGATTATATTAATGATGAAACTGCTTGAGGTTGAATTGAATTGTTTTTACATCTACTATTATTATATTGAATTGCTTTGCATCTATTATTATTAAGGCAACGGTTTGTTAGCTCCCACACCCGTATGGGTTCCAAAAATACCTACTATTGGGTGTTATTGGAACTCTTATGACTATCAGTTTTTCATCCTGGTTAATTTCTCCTGGCTCGCGTAATGAACCTGCTACAAACTTAGTTATATATAATTCCCGTCAGGTGCCGGCAGACTATTATTATTATTATATTAAAGTAGGACACTTAATGACCTGTTTGTTTGAATGACTCTCTTATAACACTGTGTTATCAGGGTCGTCGATCATTTGTGTAAAATTATAATTAGAATATATATACTCTTGTTTTTTGGTTTTTCCGACGTTTTGTCGGATAGACGGATAAATAAAGATATATTTGACTTTGACTTTGTCCTGGGCCTTGGGGCAAAAGCTATGATCACTACCATCTGCGCCATCGGGCCTATTAATATTTCTTTCTTTCGAAATTATATTTATCATTAAATCGCCCTAACTAGGTCGATTGTAAATTAAGAATGTAGAGGTCGGATAGTGTGCCTTAAGGAAAATACATAAAAGAAAATTACCAGATTTGGTCAAGTCGTTCGCGATTTTGCGCTTAGCAACAACAACTCACAATTTTATATTGTATTCATTTGACAGGCCCGATAGCTCAGATGGTAGTGATCCTATCTCGAGCGCCAAGAGTCGTGGGTTTGATTCGATTCCCACCCAGAGCAAATATTTATATGAAGTTATTTATGTTTTTTCTGTGTCTGGGTGTGAAACATATGTATTTAAGTAGTATATTTGTGATACGTCTGTTGTCTGGTGTCCGTAACACAAGTGCTTTGAGCGACTATCCACGGAGTCAGGTCAATGTATATGATGTAGTGGGAATTTATTATTTCATTCTTATAACAATTGAATATAACCCCAAATCAAACTCGACGTTAAAAACTTTTTTAAATTGTCTCATGTGTCATCAAAAACAAATAAATACTGTATTATTAACATTTAAACCCCGAACAAACGTATGTATACGTCGATTTGCATACACATGTCAATGAATGTAGATTATGGCATCGAAACGGGCTGGTCGCGTAGGAGCTACAAACATATTAACAAACGTGCGTAAGTCCTAGTCAAACTATCGGGCGCGTGACGTCGCCGCCGGGCGCGGGATCGCCTGTCCTCGTGGAAACTGCGTAGCTATATCTGCGCTATTGTAAATATACCGTGAACACCCGTTTTTAGTCATAACTCTTTGCTCTGTATATGCCATATTATCGGTATTCGAAGGGCCCGATGACGCATTCGGTAACGTCTCTATATTGTGGGTTTTGGGTTAAATGGGATAAGCGTTTTATGTGATGTTTGAATGTTTGTGGGGCACCGGCGAAAGCAAATAGTACCGCTCTTAGTTCCAGTACCAGGTGAAGTAAAAGGCGACTAATGTTCCGGAACCGACAGATGGCGGTATATCCATCCTAAATAGCACAACTTAAATACAACAGGAGATGGGCAGCAGCATCCTCGCCACGAATTTGTGGTCTGCGACTGCCCACCGCGGCAATTATGCGCAAAAATCTTCCATCTTGGGAAGGCCAATTTCCAACAGTGCACATTTTATGGCTGATATGTTGATGATAATGAATGTTTTTGCCTTTGTGTTACCCACATATTTCATATTCTATCTGTAACTGCGCTGATGTCTGATATCCGTAACATACGTGCTTTAAGCTACTAATGAATTAATAATTATTATTTTTTGTATTATTATAGTGACTTTGACAACACAAAAAATCTATGGATTACAACAACGCTAATTTGATTCGCCTTTTCTCGAAACAGTTCCGGCTATTTTGACCCACTTTGTTGTGTATATAACTAGAAGCCTCATTCCAATGACCAATCAGGAGGCATTGTATAAGCACGGTAAATTACAAATTTTACTCAATTTTAATCCATAATTTCCAAATTATAACCAGTCAGTTCCTCAATTTTATCATTCACTGACTTACTAACTGATCGATCATCAAAAGTAAGGCATTTTTAACAGATATAGAAGCTTCTTCTTGCAATAGTCTTTAGTGTATAAACCAAGGAAAAAATAATCATTTTGGAATTTCGATCTTAATTTCTGAATACACTAACTGCATAAATAACTTTAAATTTCGGTATAAATTTTATTGGATTACAAAGTTCTTTATGCAGTTTCATAAAAATGTTCTAGTTTTTACTAGAAAACTATTTATTTTACTTGAAGTAGATGTTCGTACAAAGGTCATCTGCATGGAGAACTCACTCTCATTTCTGCCGCCAAACAGCGACGTTCGCATTGTTGCGTTCCAGTTTGAAGTGTAAGAGAGACAGGAAAATCACTAAGGCGAAACATCTTAAGCCACAAACTAAGCAACGCGCAAGCAAAACCCTCCAGGTCCACCACCATATCAATATTAAAAGAAAAATAGATTGACTTGGCAAACCGCACTAATCAATCTAGTATCATATAATATATATTATTACTTATGATATACATTGCGCATGCTTTTTAGTGCGATTGCCAAGTTAATCTATTTATTCAAAACGTGAAAAAAAATATTATATGGTTATTATAAGATGTTGTCAAATTAGCTAATTACGTGATAACTTAGGACAGAAGGTCCTTTAAGTAGGGAGTGAATAAATAAAAAGACTTGGTGTCATATGGATCTCACAACTTTTTACGGTAGAAGAACTGAGTTGTGAGACTCGGTTTTTTTACAAACTTTTCCTTTTTTTACTTGTATTTTGAAGGCACTTAGTTGATTAGAATTGGATTACATAAATTATTCTGTCCAATTGCAGAATTATTATGTATACGAATATTATATAAATAATTCAATTTAAAAACAACTTTGAAGATAAAGTCGAAAAAGGTTATCAATATAACTAGAAAACGCCCGACGACGCAGCGTTTTAATAGAAACTACTAATATATATATATATATAACGTTATTGCTTTTTAATTTTTATTAGCGACACTTTGATCAGTGTTACCCACATAAATATTCAAAACGCATTAAGTTACAAATTTATTGTATCCTATATTTAAACAATCATAATTCAAACACAAATTATTTGCTAATTGTGCCGGAGCTAGAAACAACGCAATCCGTGCGAGTTCTAAAAACAGTAAAACAATATCCAACTTATAATAGTGTGTTCAGTGTTATTGGCAGTTAATTTCTTGTTCGGGCCCAACACTGCATTGTGACAAATTTTTAATCGGTTCTCTTTGTTTCGATATTTCTTTGCAAAAATGCAAATTAGAGTGTGGTAATAGAAACAATGGAACTAAGGAAATCAAAAGCATGCCACGTGCTGTGTATTGCATAATGGCCGTACCCGTTAATTGGATTTCGAAAAGCATCAAGTTCACGAGCTCCTGGCGAAGTTGGAGCTGCGTCATTTATATCTGGTAATTAAGACGTTTACTACGACTTTTATAAAACTACTTGGCCTTGGAAATCAGGAATGTAGCGCAAATAAATATAAACGTACATCCGTGACCTTTTATATCAACACCTATTCGCTGAGAGATCTTACTATAGTATTGTGATTAAGCTCTTTCTATAAGCGTTTAGAAAATATGGTTGCGTAGGGAATATTGTGCAAGCAACGATGGGAATGCAAAGTAATACGAATAAAATAATATTCTTTCAGGATACTATCGGTCGTATTTAGAGATTTAGTCGTCGATATAAGTCAAAGTAACCCAAAAAGCCCCCCTTTAGCAAGGCCCTTTAGGAGCGACGCCGAGGGCGTGATTTATACTAGTCAATATTTCAAATTAAACTTTAAAGTAAGTTTAAAGTAACTTTGATCACAGTGTTAATCTTTATAGATTTATTCATTTAACATTATTATATATAATGTAGAATAACTAATGATAGAATATTATTTACTTAATGGGAAAGCAATTAATACTTTTCATAGAAAAAATGTAACTAAGTCATATAAATGTTGGTTTATAGATTTCAATTAAAAACTGGTTTGTACCTCCAGATTAGCAAAAGGTGGAACGTAAAAGTCAGAGGTATACATGGAACGTCGACGCCATCGTTTATCAGCCATAAACTCCCTACTAACCTCGGGCGGGTAGTGTGTGATCAAGTCTTGCTGTGTACGTTTAGTAAAGATTTTGCTTTTCTACTATTGAACCAGGTCGAAATTATCACCATTATAAATATGTAGTTTACATATCTATTGTATATAATACAAATGATAAATAATACAGAGACCTACATAAAAAGCATATTAAATTGTAAAAAATAACACAAATTATAAGAGCAAATACACACTTAAATAACAAGTCTATAGAGTGATGATTAGAAGAGGATGCCTAAAAATAACAGAATGGAAGGGAAGTTATAAATCAACGATGGTTCGGTAACATTTTAGCGGAACCGAAAAAGAGATGGCTGGAAATAGGCCAGGACAAAAAAATAGGGTCGCTTTTGAGCACCAATGTAAGAAAATGATTATTTTCTACATATTTAAAAATTACATGGCATGGTGTTTGTCCGGGATGAACTTGTAAACTACTGAACTGATTTAATATTTGATTGCCTACTGTATAGTTTGATGGGACATGAGAGATAAGAAAGATCTCAATTTATAGTCACAATAATTTTATTATAAATAAGTCAGAATGAACTAAGAAAAAATCACGACAGAACTTCCGTAATACATATATTAAAACGAATAACCTTCTTATGAATAAATAAATAAGTAGTCTAAATTCGGCTATCTTGTATAACTGTTCCAAGTAAAGATATAACCAGAAGGGAATGATATAGACGAAGCAAGAAGGTGGCATATTAAAATGCTCGCTTCTCCATAATAATGTCCGTTTGTGTGCGGCCGCAATAAACCGCCAGAGTCATAACGTACATGTGCGATGCATTCGCGTCGGTGATGCCTGCGACTCGAGGCGGACATGTTTAATAAGTTTAGAGATTTTTTCTTTATTTACTTAGACTTTTACCTTTAAAAAATTGTTCTATAGGAGTGAATAAGTCAAGCACAGATAGGATAAAACTTATGTAACATCTTTGCAGTTCATTCAAGTCTTAAAAGTTTTCATCTACATCAAATCTAATTATTTATTGTATGACAACTAAGTATATCATCATTAAGTTCAGACTAAAAATTGTTTTTTTTATATAAAATAATAAACGTTAACACATTAAAGAAACACAAATATATAAATTATATCGACAAGATCAAAAGCAAAAACAACATATCTCCTCGAAAATCAAGCGTCATTTAAATATATACCCATCATATCGACAGGACACAGACACTATCAGCTAATTCAATAAAGATCGTCCAGATATATTCGGCAGGTTTTTAACGATCGTATTAATTTCATAAATAATTAATACGTCACATTTGGCTGTGAGTGCGGGCCAGATGGAAATGCACTCGGCAAATTGAGTGAAAACCACAGTCGGGGAAAGGCTAAATATCGGCTAATGATACCGATTGATGTTTTCAGTTTGTGGAGGGTGCGAGGGAATTTTTAATATTGGCTGTATTGAAACTGTTTGTTTGTGCATTTCAATGAAGAGAGGAAATTTGTAAAACCGCAAATACACTATGCGGCATTGAGTTTCATCGTTGTGAATCTGTTGTTCTGAATTATGACTACTTAGATTGGCACATTAGGCTTCTATTTGTGTAGTTTTTTTTAATTGAGTTAAAACTAGATTTAGAATGTTACATATTAGCTTATTTTTCAATGTACGCAATTTGTACAAACTTTTTTACGTAATTTGTTTCATGGTTTTCTCCAAACCTAGAGTTTGTCTACCAGACGCAGATAGCAAAATATTATATTTAAATACGATAAACTAGATAAATAATGCAAAATATTTTAACAAATTAATGATGTTTTATGGTGTATAATTTATTAATTTATTAATGTTAAATTGGCCAAAATAAAATGAAAGAATTGTCACCTCCATAAGAATTTAACAATTATATTGACTAATTAGTGACAAGCCCTTACATTGCATAAAATAAAGCATGATATTTTTTGCTTTGTTCACCTCCGCCTTCATTTTGGCCAATTGATACAAAAGATTGATAAATTATACGCAAAAAAAACCTGCTTCACTTTTAAACAAAAAGGTGAAAACAAATTTATGAATAAAAGTCACTATTTGTCGAGTTTATTGTAACCATACATGCAGGCAAACATGTGACGGAAGACTTCGATTTATGTTTACATAAAAACCAACGGATACGTACGTGTTAATTTGTAACCGTGTTGACGAAGTACATTATTAGTGCATATCTCTGCTAATCAACACTCATTAAGCATATTGGTGTTTCAGTTCCACCGTTACAATTATTCGTGTTTGCTCTTGGACAATCATATTTCGGCAGCAAACACAACTGATATCCAATCGACGTAAAACGCTAACAATGCTGTTAATAGATTTTGTGTTTATGTTGGCTAGAGCATTACAAGTACCTAGGTACTATCAGGTCTGGGCTTGGCAGATTTTAAGTTATTTGATTTATGCATAAACAAAAAAGAATAGGATAGACATATGGATAAATAGAAATAGAAACAAGGCAACGATTTTTATTACATTCATTAAAAGTATATCCTTTATATTTCTCAGGTTATCCCTAAATTGGGACAAACATATTATACATATTATATTATATAAGACAAACATATTATATAGACAAACATATTTTGATAGTCTTGTTTAGGAGGCAACCTCAAAAGGTGCACACTAAATCAAAAGGTCTTATGTTTGCAGTAGTGTAGCGGCAAACTGGAAAAGTACCTCGTTCTGGTACAAACCAGGTGGTGTAAGAGGTGATTAAGGCAGTAAAACCGACAGACGGTATAATATTTACCACAAACATCCGGTTCGCGGATATGACATGAGCGAGGCTCGAATACCAGAGCTACGATGGCTGTGTACCAATGTACCAATGTCAATATAATGATGTATAAGATTTGTTGTCATAAGAAAAAAAACATTTTGAAGGAGACATCGCATAAATCACATCTGGCCCTCGTCCGATCCTGTAAGCTTAAATACACTATCAAATGGTATCCGAGTCACATTAAAATGGAAATGTTTGTACTAGCGGTAAAATTTACTCAAACAAATTAACGCGAGTCGCCATTGTAGAATCGGAGCAAACATTGAAACAAACTAAATTTGATTTGGCGTCAAACGAATTGACACTAACCAAAACAACTACAACAAATTTTTCATAGATATTTTGTTATAAACTACAAAAACAAAGTACAGACTGATCTCTCTATAACAATTAAATCTGGTATATTTAAAAAAATATGATAAGTAGACTAGAGCGATAAAAGCAAATATCTACAGATAAAAATGAGATCGATTATTTAATTTATATGAATACGTTGTGTTTAATAAGTACATTCCTCAAAAATACACAAGCTCACTCCTATTTATTTTTCTTTAGATTAAGTAGAGATTCTTGATTTCCACTTGCTTTGATTTAGACCTTCCTTTCTTGCTTCCTATATATTTATCAATGTTTTCATACATATATTCGTCAGAAATCGTTCTAATATGGGGTATATAATTATGGGGGAATTCTAGCATGCCTACCTGCTGCGGCAATTATAAGGTAATTTTAAAGATAGCACGCTAAATCATAAGGTTCAATATATGTTCATATTATATCCAATTCACACAACTTCTCATACATTGACCCGACTACAAGATAGTATCTTAAACCACTTGTGTTTGGGATTTAAGAATATTAGACTTCAGAGACATTACAAATGCATAACTTAAATTCGTATCCACACCAGACACGAAACGGTAGGAAGGGTCGAACAGGATCTTATATAATAACGACAGGGTATGGGCATGCCTGCCAAGTTGAATGGAAAGCGTGATCAAATCTGCGTAAACCAAACATAAACCTTATGCAATAACTTTGCGAAATTATACAATTTTTCATTGACGCAGCTGTAGCAACAATCTCGACTAATTTCATATGAGCCTTTAAACCATTACTCCATTCGCTTACACGAGCAAGATGTACATTAGTTATGTCAATTGACAAACTAAGTTCAAAGAGCGAAGCCTGGTGATAAATATAAATACTTCGAGATCTAAATTTACCAAGTACTCCATTTATCGTCACTATCCTCATTTTAGTGTAGTCTATTCGTTGTACATGTCCCAACTACAAATAATTCAATAGTATCCCAGAAATAGGGAACATGTTCTGACATGTCTGCTATGGCGATTTCGGGGCAAACGCAACAGGAACATCTAAATCACGAGGCTAATTAGATTAGAATTGTAACTAACTGAGCACAACATGAGCTCTCTTGTCAAACGTCGAAGCAGATCCATTGTGCTCCTCTGAGAATTACACATTGATAGACACACGGCTGGGTATGCAGTGGGCTATTTAATAAATAGGTACCGTGAACTGGGAATATAGCTAAAGTTCAATTCACTCATTCAATCACTCTTAGAAGTAAATATTATTATACATGCAAATATGTAAAACCAATTCATTAATTATATAGAAAGAACTCGCATTTTTACTAGATATTTAATAAGTTTTTATGTAAAAACTATGTCCTCTTTTGACCGCAACTTTCACTAGCGACATGCGTCGGTTTTGCGTCCCGTCGTCAATGCGTTGCTGAGCTGCGAGACCGTCTAATTTTGGCACGGGTACTTTATAAATTATGATAATTCCTTAGATATTTATTTGAATTAATATTCAAAGGAATAGATCCTATAATTTACACATCACATACACTGACCTGAATCCGAGATAACTTGCTTAAAATTCTTCTGTTACGGATATCATCCAACAGACATATGTACATAAAACTATATTATGTACTTAAAAACAAATATAAGATACCGCACAGGTGAAGAAAAATATTTCCCCTGAGGGAATCGAACCCACGACCTTTGGCGAGCAGGAACACTACTGATGTACCATCTATACAGTCTATTTTAATGAGTATGGAATGTTTTAGGCTGGGGGGTATCTGGCTGGTTAGAATAGTGCCGAGTGTCGTAAGAGGCGATTGAAGTACCGGAACTAACAGATGATGGTATAGCCACCTGAAACAGCGTAACCCAAATGTAACAAGGCGGAAAGGGTACTTTCAGCGAGTTATCTCGGATTCAGGTCAGGTCATACTCGTCACGGAGCTTTACTCTGCGAATACCACCACGTCTACTCAACGCAGCAATTATGGCCAAGATTGCTTTTTTTTCATAAGGGGGGCCAGACCCCCCTTCAGCAGTGGACGCTCTTAAGATTTGCCACATTTAAATGGATACGAAACTATTCTATATATTATATATTGGCCTTTTTAAAGTTATCATAGGCATAGTTTGCTATCATTAAAATAAAGATTCAAAGTAAGTAAAGAACTAGTCCAAAGAAAGAAAAAAATTTATGTATTTTTTTATAAATCAAATGGATTTTTGCCAATTTTCATTATTTCCGATTATGTTTCAAGGATATCAATTTATGCGATATCAATTTACACAGAATCTTGACCGGATTGGAAGTCTGCATGAAAAAAAGTATGTTATCTAATGTACTTAGTTTAAGTAAAGGATGAAAACTCACGGTATTTAGGTCAAACGTATAAACTTTACTGTGTACCCAGACAAAGTCGGGGCGGGTTGCTAGTTTTATGTATAACAAAAATAATTATGAACCAAAACGTACCACACGTTAGAGACAAAAGAAGTTGAGAATGCTCAAAAAGTACGAAATGGTTTACGTTTGCAATGAACGGGCGAGTCGGGAACAAAAACTATTAATGTAGAGGCTCTTACGGGCCGCTGAGTTGTCGGTGCGTTTCGTTTGATAATTTCCGTGTACAGGCTTTAATCGAATCAACCGCCCGCCCTCGAACCGGGCGCCCCCACTTGTTTATAGGGCTGCCACACGGAAAAATCTACATATTAACGAGTAATAAAGCCTTTTTAAGCACGTTGTGTTAAACCAGCATGAGGTTTATCATATGACAAGTTGTCATTTCTTATTTAATATTTTTTATATGCCAAGAGTTTATTATCTTAATTTAATTATCTTCATAGGCTTTGTCTTTTTTTTGTTTCTTTGGATATGAAGTGCAGTCGGTTACAGCAGAATGGAATTGTAATATTCTCATATAAATCACAATAAATAGTAACATATAAATATTTGTCCTGGGTAGGGATCAAGCCCACGACCTTTGGTGCAAAAGAAATCAGTCTATTATAATAAATATGCAATGCTTAAGGCTGTGCATTGAAAGCCAAGTTAGAATAGGCCATTCCTTAAATCAGATGTTGTAGGACGCGAGTAAGGTACCGAAACCGACCAATGTATCCTGACACAAACGACTGACCCTAGAAAGGCAAAACAGTCACATTATGGCGACTAAGAGTCTGGTTAGTAGACCTGAGTAGAAGAAAAATTGAGAAGTATGCGCTGGTATATTTTGGGTTTGTCCGAAGCCTGCAGAGAGAGTGAAGACTTGATTATCCTAAAGTCCCTACCGGTTTTATCTGATCTGATGGTCCTGTTGACGCCTGTTATTAAAGTTAATGTTTCTTATTGAAAATTATAATATAATTATTTAGTTAGTGGATTTTATTGTGTCTGTTCACATAAACACCCAGCTTCCAGGTTAAACAAAACAACATCCGTGAGTCGTTGCTATTGTTCATAAGTGGCCATATCCAGCATTCGAACGTTGAGTGCAAATAAAAACGGGGAAGTAGGGCTTATAAAATAAAATATTTAGGTACTTGGGCAATACATAAGTTCAGGTCCATCAGTCAATTAGATGCTGATAAAATATACAATAAGAATCGGAAACGTAAACTGAAATTCCTTTATGTACTTAATAAATGGTGCTATTATAATTAGTGCCAATATATTTCTAAATAACCTACACGTACAAATCTGAAACGAAAAAATCTTGAACAATATCTCAATAAGTGTATGTTTTACTTTTAAAAAGGTGCAGACGAGAAATAGTGCTCAGTATTTTTGTACGTTGAAAATTTCAGCGTAACTTTATGCAGTCGTAACCCTAGCGGCAAGCTACCCAAAGCGCTATAAAATTGTTCACCTCGATAATCGCGAATAGCGGAGAGATGCTCCACGTTTTGGGGGTAACAGCACCTCTTGTGCAAATAAAAAATAACCAACCTGACGATATACTGTCGTCATTTCAGTCATTAACTGATATGATTATGACAAATTGTTTATAGCGTGAGTTGTTTGACAGTTTTGAGGCTAATTTTAGCCACTGTGAAACTTTGTTAACAATATTTTTTGGCATATCTAAATACATGGTGTTTAAAAAAAGCGCCTAATTAGTTATTAAAAAATATACAGATTTATCTTAATATGAGACTAATAATTACATTTCAATATTATAGAACATAATATATTTAACAAATTCGAAAATATTCGTTTAATAGTTACTATATAAACGTAAAAAATCATTTTCACAAAGGTTCTATTTACAATATACCATCCAAAACAATACGCCATAGTCTAGACTAAACTGCGTTAGCCGTGAACATTCCGAATCATATTTAATAAAACCTTACAGTCGTAGAATAAAACAATTAAAGCTAGACACGTCGGCTTCGAAATTAAGCCCAGCGGGCGATCCGCATCCGTCGTAATAAAACAGATGCAAAGTTTTTCTTTGCGCAGCGCGAGCGGCCGCAGCAAACGGAAGCGAGCAACAGGCTTGATTAAAACATGTGTTTACAGACGCACGGCCCCCGGACAAACGCAATAATGCGAGCAGGCTAGTTAACAACCTACACTGATTGCAGGGCAGGACCAAGGGTATGACTGGAGCATGGCCTAAACTAGCAACACGCCCTGGCTTCACAGGGTAGCTTGCATTTCACTGTCGTATCGCACTGGCCTCTGCACGCGCCTATACATATTTATAAATGTGACATATTCAATTGTCATCATATTTCAGCTAATTAAACCGTCTTTATAAATTACAGGAGATATCAATGTACGTTTTATCAATTTCGAATATATATTATGTACAAAGACCCAAACCTATTTAAAGCATTTATTCAAATGCATACTAACGATATACATTTCAAAACAACTTACAAGTATTACAATACAAGCGTTTTGAAAAAGTTTATAGGCGCGACATTCTAACTTAGGTCATCCAATAACAGAAAATGCCTGAATAATTGAAAAGCTCCAGCAGAAATACTTCAGCATGTCATATTATAATTAATATTTTAAAAATTATATTAGATACGTCTATAGTAGATGTATGCTTTAACACAGAATATTTTAAAATTTTAAGAAACATGCCTACTACAGTCAGCCTACCTAAAACTGATTTTGATGAAGAGTTCTGACTGTACCTTAGTACAGTCCTGTTATCTTTCCGTAAATAATAACATCTATGCATGACGTTCGTACTTAGAGTATCATTTGCAAACCTAATATGCAAGATACTATTCTGCGCTTAATTTTATCTTTAAGGGTAGTAACGTAATACTGTTTGTGATTTGAAGCATTTCGATTTATTTTAAATTTTACGATTTGTGTTAGATTAATTTTTACTGAAATAAAAGTTTAACAAAAATTTGATTCGGTACAGTATCGTAAACAGTATACTTAAAATTACTAGTACTGAAATTGGCTTAGTAATGCTTTCCTCGAATGAATGAATCGTAGCCAATACTTTAGACCAGCATCTCAGACTTAGCGTAACATATAACTCAGCGCATTTTTACGTCTGTAAATTATACTTTTACGATCGAAAATCATTTTTATGTTTTCGGTGGAATTTAATATCACGCTAGCTATGCTCGGCACATTCGCCATTTTATAGCGCTGTAATTTTATTGTTTTCTCAATTTTTATTAACTATCAACCACCTACTTAGGTTTCTGTTATAGCAGATCGATTTTTACTTCTATGTTTAAAGCGATCATAACGCTATGATTTTTTATTAAAAGTATAATGAAGTTCAACTAATAACAAACTTCTTTAACGCAGAACATGAACTTACAAAGAAACCAGATAATTGCTTTTGAAGTTACGCAAAAAGTACCTATTTATAAACGCTATGAGCTAGCATCCTTTATAATGTTTTTCTAAGGAGTTTACATTATTTAAACCTTCCTATATTGTTTAACAACTCAAAGCACTTTTTCACCTATTTAAAAGTAGCAGCTTAGATTAGAGCTTTGATTAAAACCTTACCTCTTTTACCGTATAAGTATAATCTTTTGTTCATCAAATTTATTTCATATAAAAAATGTATAATATTTTATTTTCTATCATGAAACAATAATCGAAATACACTATTGTGATATAGAAAGTTTATTAAGTAGGTCGAATAGGAGTTAATCGCTTGGCAACCGTCACTTAGCAAAATAAACAGTTTGTTTATACGTTCGCTAAACGTCTATAATTTTGTTTTGTAGATAAGTAATTTTCACTGTATATTTTTTTACAATAAATCTAATTATTTTTCATTTGGAGAAAAATATTGAAAATGGATGTGCCTAGAACGGTAGGAATAGCCCCAAACCCGGAGTGCATTAAAGGAGTGGTTTCGTGTCAATGTGAACTAGGACGTGAAAAACTTTTGACGGCTCCACCTTACACCCGAACGGAGTCTCCTGAGGGGGATGAGGCAAAGTCGAGATATCCTACCGCACCATGCGCTAGGGAACTCGAGCAGTTCAAATGTCCTATCAGCCATATCCTCGTAACCTTCAAGGCTCCACTACACCCCAAAAAAGTGTTTAACAAAGTCTTCCCGGCAAATACGCCAGTCAAATATGTGAAACGAAAATTGGCCAAATTACTCTCGGTGTCAAATAACAATCTTCTGTTAACCAAAAACAGAACAGTGCTCAAGGATACAAGTCTATTATCAGACCTAAAAACTGATGCATTGGGAAACTTAATCATCGATGTATTCACAAAGAATTCGGAAGACTTTGATTTGTCATCAATTCCTAAAGAATCTTATGTCCACGAACTTTTGCATTCGGTTTTACCAAAGAAAAAATCTATGCCATTCATAGCGATAAAATTCAGAGTTCGCAATCAAAATGCATCTTTCACTCGGTCTTATCATTCTATCATGAAAATACATGAGATAAAGAAGAACCTGGCAGGCCTTTTTCAAGTGGACCACGATAATCTTGTGATCCTTAGAGGAGAAAATCCGCTCAAGGATAGGATGTCTCTACATGATTTAGACTATGACAAGTATGGAATAGCTGAAGTTGATTTATTTACAAAAGATAACAAGAAACTAAATTTAGATAAATTGTATAAAGAATTACCAGTTAATGACGTCCTGAGCGTTATGGTGCCTTTCGGTAACACTCTTAAGCAAATTAATGTTGAAATATTTTCTGAGCCAATAAAAAAGCCATATTTAGGTGGCTACAGAAATGTTCATACAGGTAAATTTGTATTTAATGAACTTAGCCACATTCAACACCTCACACTCAGTTATTAATCGAATTATCAAAATTTCGTGATGTTTCGTAGTATGTAGTGTTTAAAAGTTGTCTTTAAATCTTGATAATAACGATTTTTATAGGAGAAAATATTTGACCATATGCACAATGTACAGTTTAATATAATTAAATGAACGGTACCTTTTTAAATTAAGATTTTAATGTATTTTAGGTCTGGAATATCATCACGCATACACCCAAACGCCACAAAAGCCAGATAAACTACCACCGGAGAGGAAGAACTGTAGAGATACACAGACTGCAGAGGAACGGGAGAAAATATATGTAAGACGAATATTTAAATCAATAAATGATAGCCTTTATTATTTTTTTAAATTATGCAATTACTTGTATTGATGATTTTTTCTACATTATAGGATACAGATTATAGTCGAGCCACGCAGATGAGTACAGTCCACGCCTACATTCCCAACGTAAATGACAAGATTATTATTCCAAAACCATATGAAACTTACGATGAAATGATAATCCGACTCAACCACAATCACTTTGCTAACGTTATACAGCGAGCGTTTAGGCACCATCAGTTCAGACAGAAAGTGGACCGTTGGTTACGAACATGCAGGTATAAAAAATAAACGAATTAATTAGGATTTTTCACTTTAGATAGAGTTATCATAATGCTCTTAAATACTTAACTTGTTCTTGATTACTTAATATATATATAATTCTTTTTTCTTTTTTCTATTTTTTTTTTCAATATGTTGGTTATACTCATATGCAATATGACTCCTTAATTTCTTGTTCTATATCTATGAAGATAGCAATGTTATATAAGAATGGAAATAAATCATTTAAAGAAATTTATTTTTATATTCATCAGAGAACGCATAGAACGAATGAAAGAAGAAGACAAATTGGAAAAAGAAGCAATGGAGAGAAGACTACGAAAAGATCTTATTACTAAAACATTTCCTAAGACGCGAGAAGATTTTGATCAACTTTACTCAATGGTGCGTGTTATCCTCATTATTTGCAGAATATATTTTAATAATAGCATTAAAAATAAACAATGAATATAATGATTTGTCTTGTTTAATATTCAGGTGGATCGTTGGAAACACTCAGAAATAGCAAGAATTTCGCAATTGCATTCGAAAGGTCCAAAAATTGCAGAGTTTACGTTGCTGCTTGATAAAGAAGTGGAATTGCTGCGTTGCATTGAGGCATATAGAGTAAAGGTAAAAGAGGATAGTAAAAAAATCAAAGAACAAAAGTTTCTAGAAGAAATTTCCAAGCCCGTAGCATGGTTCAGTAGAAACGGTAAATTAATCACAATGGATACTATAGAGATACAGAAAGCAAGAAAATTAAAAGAACTGTATAACAGTTTTTTGAGAGAAAACGTAGACGTAAAGGAGCGCATGGAACTGTTGGTAGATATGAAATTTGCCCTCCAGGAGTTTAGGCATCCATTAGCAGAAGAAATCATAACACTTTTAGACAGAGAATGTGATTTACTCGTTAGAAGATGCGATAACTATCACATCGAATTTTTAAGACGAAGAACTGCTGCTACAATTTTTCAACTTATAAAAACATCAGAGTTAAATTCTGGCGTCACCAAGTGTAAGAATATTAGAGATTACAGAAAAATGGAAAATAGCAGACTTCATTTCTGTGAGATGTGTCATCAGGTGAAACCTAACAGAGATTTTCCGTTGAATGCTAAAATGAGTGGATTCCTTGTTTGTACTTCGTGTTCGTGGAAAGATGTTTCCGAACGGTTATGGATAGATATGACTCCGTACAAATTTATCTTGCGAGCTGTTCAACGGGACGAGCGACGACGGAAATGTTGGGGTTCCTTGGCATTCGTGATGCAAGAGAAAGATATATTTTTCATTGTCGAAAAACTTTGGCATTCTCTTTCCGCCATTAGTGAATCCGACGATATAACAGATCTTAGATTGTGTCGTTGGAACGTCAAGGAGGACTGGTCGCCATGGAACTGCTTTCTGGTCACGGTGCAGGAAATGAAAGCGCATTTGAAACTGGAAACACCTGAAGAAGTGTACGACGAGGAATTGGTGCAGAAAGTTCAAAATAAGCACAAATTAGCGAAGGCCAATTTCGAGCAATTAATGAGTGTCAACAAGCGATTTACAGAGAGCGGAGACTGGCAGAACGCTCGCGCTCCGGCCGTTGCTTACTTAGAAGCAGTCACACCTTTGTAAAAAGCTTTAGATTTTTATAGCTTTTTGTTGTTTATTGTTACTTACAATGGTTGAAAGAAACGCGTTAAATGTTTGTAACAGTTTATAAATCTGTTTTAACGTACCAGGTACTATATATTATTTTTGTTAAAACATTGTAACAATGTGTTGCTATGATTATTTATTTTTAAAGTCGCTTCTGTAGTATGGAAAAGTATTTTAAAATATTTATAAATAAGTCAAGCTTACTTGCTAACTTTTGGTTTTGAGAAGAATTTAATACTCTCGCTTTTATGTAAAAGTATGGCATAATCAGTAGGGCTTCGTAATAAATTTTCATGCGGAAATGTTAATGAATTTTATTGTAAATTGGTTTGTGATAGCGGCGTGGCGATAGTAGTTAGTTAATGAAACAGAAAAAAATAAATGCCACTTATACTTGATTAGTTCAATAGTCATTTTACTGTTTACCAACTTAAATTGTATTTCTAATGCAGCTACCAGCTGTTAAAAATAGAAACAATTACTAATAGAAATAAAAGCAATTAATAAAAATGTAAGGTATACAGTTTGTAATTGTAGCTACATAAATAATTGGTAGTAAATATATCCAAAGTTGAATAAAATATTGAAAGAATCATTCAAGGAATCGTCGGTAGCGCAGACGTACTCGTAAGTATTCTTGTAAAACTCAAGGCTCTCTATAGTATAGAAACATTTTATCAAAATCTGTTTGGTTTATTTGTATCACAAATATGGAGTACGAGTGCTGAGTGAGAGCTCTTGAACGTCTCCAAAATAGAAAAGGTAATGACGTTATATTTACCACCAAATTGCAAAATTGATTCCTATCCAGTCTCCATTCCAGAAAATTACGGTTCCATCAGACGTCGGTTCTGAATGCATTGTGCTTTTTCCATTTCAACTTCAAATTGTTTTTTAAATTTAACTTTGGTTCTTTTACGGATCCCCTTATTCGGAATTCGATCGCGCAAAGACACTCCGAGCATTGCCCCTTACTAAACTCGTTAGGCTATTTTGAGTAAGCAAATAAGGCCAATATAATAATAAACCTCGATTAAAGAATTTCGACTTAAGACACTTAGGAATGTTTGACAATATGTTTCGAGACTGACCCCGTTCTTGAAGTTAGACTTAGCTGGACTATTTGTTTTGTCCCTACTTTGTACGAGTTAACAACTTCAAGAAAAGAATAAACGAGCAACTTCTCAACTGACATGGGGGTGAGTACAATATGGGCATTATGCATTACTTTGGCCCTCTCCATGTTCATTCTGAGACCCACCTATTCCGATACTCGATTGAGGTACTTCGAGCATCATGCTCAGATCTTCCACCAATTCTTCCATAGCTACTGTATCGTCGGCAAAACTCAGATAAGTGATGTATTTGCCATTAGTACTCCTTGCCATTTCAGGAGCTTGAAGGCGTTTTCTTGTGACATTTTTCCATTTTCCAGACAACAGTTTTCAAAGGTCTCTCGATGGGTACGATTAGGTGTTTGGCCGAGCTGTCAACAGGCTTAGCGACTGTAGCATGAGCTATATGCTAATTAACGTGCCGTTCGTACCATATAAACTCTTTCTTCTCAGCCGTGTCTTCGCGTTTTTGGTATCTTCATTTAAAACAGCTTTATTCAGATTTCTTTCTCATTTCAACCAATGATGTTTATGTTAATTTTAAACTCCCGATGGAAATATAGGATAGTTAGCAACATTTCAACGAACAATATAATTATCCATTCGTAAATTTTTATAACTTATAGGTATATAGGTAAGCAATCAAATTTCTAGGCTCAACGTTAGGTATTCTTTTTTAATTTTTAAATGTTCCCTTGTAATTCATTTAGGTATATTGTTAGATTTTTGGGGCAATAGTACAAACGTATTTTTTTATGCAAAGTAAAAACATGATTTACTACTATTTTTTTTATTTTTATTTTAAATCTACTGAGAGGATATCAATGAAACTGCAATAATGATGTATAATTTAATTCATAATGGCAGTAAAGTTATGTGAGAAGAAACGGGTGGCCGCTAGTAGAAGTTCTTCAAATTAAAACGTTCGACTACTTACTAGTAATCTTTGAGAGCATCGAGCTATTTCCGGGTCCGTACGAAGATAGTGACTTTCCTGCTCCCGGGGACCATATACTTCTTTGGGCAGGTGTCTAGAAAACATAATATTCTACTTAAAGAACATCCTACTTTTATTCGTTTAGAATATTTTTTAAATTAAATTTACACAGAATGAATTTCTAAACCAGTATTTAACGGATGGTCTCTATAAGACTCCAACATGCCAAATGTATTATCGTTACTGATCAATATCTTCGCTCAATGCAAACTCAAGAATTGTATACCTACATAAAATTGGGTGCTCAGATAGTTTTCCGGAATTAACGTCTATATTGTGCGTAATACTGGGTTAGTGGACCTGCTTTTTTATATAACATACCATAATATCAAACCGTATCTATGTGAGCCGTGAGGTATCGGCAGAGTAGAATAGTACCTCTCCCTATACCAGGTGTCGGAAGAGGCGACTGAGGTACCGGATCAGACAGATCCATCCGAAACAATTTAGCTTAAATGCACAGGGCGGGGATAGGCAGCAGCATACCTGTCGCGAAAGCTAAGGAAGATCAGCAAATCGACTCCAGGTAACCAGCCACATCAAAAGGCGACCCCGATGATTCGACCAGACCTTTGAAATTCAGTCAAACCGGGAATTTCCAGGACTTAAAACTACTGTTTTAAATTTCAAATTTAAAACATGACTCGTAGATTGATTTCCTTGAATAAATTATACATTGTAGTATGAATATTATCAGAACTGATGAAGAGCAACTCTACACTACTTATTTTAACATATTGACATAATAATATATATATGTATGTGCGACATATTGCGTAAACAGGAATGTTTGGGAATATCAACAGAATCCGATTAAGAAATAAGAGAATCTAAAGCGATAAGAAATCTCAAATAACTTTTAACTGCCAACTACGTATAAGGGTAAATAGAAACAAGAAATTATTTAAATTGTCTTCTTTTAATAATTACACGTAATACTTTATAACATAATTACAAGTTACATATACAATAATAATTTCTCAAACTCTGGCGATAGTCTAAAACAACATATTATATTTAAAACACAGATGTGATAAAACCGTGAAATTTCATAACGAAATGCAATTTAGACCTACACCATAGTACATACATAGATCAATAAATTACGTAAATATAATTTAGGCGTTAAGAATCAATATAGCTGTACAGAGAACACGAAGAAATTACCTAGTCTTTTTTTAATAAAATAAACCCCTGAAATAATTTATAAATTCTTGGAGAATTACAACCGTGTACAAACACTTACATGAGAAAATATTCCAACAAAACCCTTAAAAAATAAGTAAAGCTGTCTGAAAATATCGCTTCATTAACGAGCTGGGCAGTGCCTGGGTGACTGGCAGCGAGTCGAGCATAACAGTGAAAGGAAATCTTCAACCATATTATCCGGAACAATTTGCGATATGTTCGAAACGCTGTCGACTGTTGCACGACATTCTCACGCAGCAGGGGAATATTATTAAACAGACGATCGATAAAATTACTATACTTTACACTTCAAAACCATGACATTTCAAAGATACGAAACAAAGATCGAACAATTTATTATAATTGACATCGGTAAGACTCAAGTCTTCTAATAATAATAGTTTTATTGTGCATCCGTTTTTTTAATTACAATACACTCCCAAGCTGCATTACGATCGTGGCAGTTCAATAGAATTCGATTGCTGACAACCGACATATCTTTACAACACTACAGCTGCGTAAGAAATATGCAACAATTGCAACTACAAGTCCCAGGTAAAGCCGGGGCCGTTAGACCGGAATTATTAGGTACACATTATTTGGACCGCTCTCTGGGATCGTTATTGAGTTCTTATAATCATTCATACTAGTAATATAAACATTGTGTCCAGATGTTACATATAAAGGATGTTGAAGGACACCTTGAGGGACCCAACCATGACACTGAATTATTTTATTGCTTTTTTCATAAAACATTGTTTTCAATGTTCGGTGAAGGCTAGCTTAGCTTACATGACCACCTATCTTTTTTCATGCAATTACTATTTTTTGATTTTTATATAAAAATGTTGAAACTACTATACACGCTTATAATAAATCATAAACGATCCCTGTTGTTAGTGTGATAAAGTACAAAAATCCGGCGAGTGAACTTAACTGTCACGATGTTAAAAAAAATAACTACAAATGAATATCGTCGAGCCTGCTCTTTGCAGTAAATACGATGTAACAAAACTCTGGTACCCATACAATAAATTTAAAATACTCACTATACATAAACTTCATTTCATATGCGATTCAGATCAACGACTAACACAAGTGTCGATCTAGTTCACGAATAAGTAGTTCATGTGCCTAAATGTTTCCATAAAATTTAATAATAAACCTAATCATCAAAAAATAAAAGTCGGAATATCTTATCGGACGATCAGTCGGGTCATGAACAGAAGTCTTCAAAAAGTAAGACACGACAAAGAAATATTAATCACTCATTCGCTGTCTAGTTCTATCAACTATTGGTTAAAAGTCCAACATCATAGATTGTCCTATTTTACTAACTAAGCATATATCATTCTCTCGACTGCGAGCGAATATCAACATCAGTATGTGTAATCCACGCGGACACACACGCAACGCGGAGGCCCGCTATCCCACCATGTCCAAAATCTCATCAATAAAATTAACCATGCCTACAACACTATTTACTCAACAAAGACCGAACTATTGTTACTAGCTAAAATTTATTTACAATAAAGGATTGTGCCTCGATAGAACGATACTCTAAAATGTAACCCTCTCAGAGCAGTATTATACAAAAGTTGCAGACACAATATTCACATAAAAGAATACATTCTATTATACACTTACACAACTATTTTTGCACTTTTATATTGCCAGTTCAGTGGCTTAAACTCGGAATATCTCAATTTGATTAAGACTTCATAACCCATTTCCATGATCAACACAACTAACTATTCCTTAACAGTCTGCGAAATATATTTACAATGTATTAAGAGAAGGAAGAGATATAAATACAAAAAGTGTGCAGCCGTCCGCCCGCCACCTACAAATATAGTATTACCTATAACAAATGGCCTGTAACCTAACGCTATCGGGGATCGTAGGTCGAAATATACAAGGATTCAATTAGTGTTTTGATCTATATTTACAAAACTTATCACACGGAGTGACCTCGTCTGCTCAATATCCTAGTGCCCAAAATCAATTGAATAGAATACGAGCGTTTGAAAGGGTTATAAACTGAATATTCGAGCGCACTTTATATAACAATATAATACATTTTTATTAATCGATAACGAAGATTTGTGATGAAACTACTAATATACGCTACCGTTAGAATAGAATGCATTCGCGTGTATTTATCAATAACTTTAATGGTGAAAGTCATAAAAAGATCCCGATGTATATGCGAGCAGACCAATATGAAATAGCTTTAACGCAATCGTCGAATCGGACATCGGAGTGCCCCCGACAAATTAAGTTTAAAACGCAGCGGCGGTCAAGCGGCAATCTCTATAACATCGGAGCGGTCGGCGACGCACAGCGACGCCCGGCCCTCGGTCCCGACTCCGGTTCCGAACTAACAACTACGATCTAAAATCTCCACTAGATTAGCCGAACCAAACGTACAACTAGACGGTCGCGGGGATGAGATTGAAAGGGGGGAGGTCACCTCGCTCGGCTCAGTGGTAGCCGTCGATCTCGACGGACGAGAGGCGGTCGGAGCTGCTGGAGCTGAAGCTGGCGGAGTTCATGCTGTAGTTGAGGTTGCTGAGGGACATGTCCTGCGGCACGTCAGAGGGCGAGGACTCGTAGTAGTTATGGTAGGTCTCGCTGTAGGGCGCGGCTGGCGCGGCGGGCGCGGGCGGCGCGGCGGGCGCGCCCGGCCCGTCCTTGTCGCTGGCTTCCATGAACTCGATGATGCGTTGCGTCGCCTTCACGTGCGCCACGATGGCCGCTTCGCCCTGCAATTTGTATGGTTACGATTAGTTTTCGATTCTATTGCCCGAAGTACTCCTTCCTGGTTCTATATGAAACTATTTAGATGGCAAAAAAAGTTCATCGATTAAATAAAATTATTTTCTTCAAATTCTATGAACTGATCCAGTATAGAAATAAATTTTAAACAATTCAACCGCTCGAGAATCTTATAAAAATAAATAAAGACAAATTTGGCTCCGAAAAAGAGAAAGGTGTTTTGGTAGAGGATGCGAGTCGTCTTGACCCACATATTAAAGAAATGCGAAATAGCTATCCGCTCGTGGAAACGACTCGCAGGTTATACTATGAATAGTAATTTTATTCTTGTAAAGGTATTATTAAGTACAATCTCATCTTAATTAAGCGTTACCGTGTGCTATGTTCGCAAACATATCACACTTGCTTTTTAAATAGTTAAAATATCTAAACATTACATAATTTATGTCAAATATGAGTCACGTGTTAATAATTATATTAGTCATCTATACTATAAGAAAAGAAGGTTTTACAATGAATATAATACAGACAATGTAGCGTGTTCTGTGATGTAAATATTTCGTGTAATGTAGATAAATCATTAAACGAAATATAATTTTTTATTAGTAACATTAAGGAAGCTAAGACGTGTGACGTACGGTATGACGCGTGGTTGTTATTCATCGGCCCTACTTGGTCATCAAGGTCATCCGTCATTTAAGGAAACAGGCGTCATAGTTAGAATATTGTATCGTAATAATACCGTACAACAGAGCATTTTTTAATTCGACAAAAAATATATGAGAATGAGATAAACTTGCATACAATGGCCTTTTTAAAGTGCTGGGGAAATCATGGCCATGAGGTCCGATTGTCACCAAGTGTTAGTACTACGTCATAATATATATACATATTTAATTTTTAGTTTACTAGACTCCGATTACTGTTAATTTCGCAAACACGAAGAATATATGAAGTATGAATATGTGAATAAATATAAAATAACGACAAGCGCAGCCGCAGGGCCGCTGTATACTCACGCTGGCGGTGAGCGACAGGAAGGTGTAGTACTTGCGCAGCGTGGGCAGCAGCGGCGCGTAGGCGGGCACGCGCGCGCGCACCGTGGCGGCCAGCGCCGGCGCCACCACCGCCATGTGGCCCAGCAGCAGCGCGATGTACGCGCCCACCATCGTGTGCTCCATGTGCGTGCCGGCGCGCGCCAGCACTGCGGGCGGGCCACCGGTCACGTTAGCTGCTTGGGCGCGCGCGGACGACGGACGACGGACGAGAACGGCGGGGACTTTTTTATATCGATATCTTTTCATTGACGAGGTTTTACCAGTTTTGTGATCCCAAAAGATTAACTAGACGTCCCCAGAAAGTATATTAAAATGCAATGATTTGACGGGCCCGATGGCGCAGTTGGTAGTTCTTATCTTATGCGCCAAAGGTTTCGGCACCTACCCAGGACAATTAGTGGGTCTACCTGTTTGAAACTGTTTTGTCCGCAACACAGGCCCTAAGCGACTTATCACAGAACCAGGTCAATGTGCTGTGTGAATATACATATCGTAAATATAGTAGAAATTGGGTTTAAAGAATCATTGGCTGTAACCATTTAACTGATTCTGGCCGGGTCTTTCTCTTAGGGTATGTGAGAATAGACAAGATACTTAGAGAGTCCTCGGTATTCCTATTTGAATCTCTTAATGATACTATTTTGTTTTAGCTGGTTTTCATTTCTTATATTAATGTAAGGGTGAATTAATATCGGCCAGTGAATTTTGCGGCAAAAACTTTTTCGTCTCTAAGATCAGCTAGAAGATTTACGTGCAACCCCTTGCAGCAGGGATTACGTGATTTGAAAATGAATGACAAAGATTACTCAGGAATGTCTCCAAGGCTCGAGTTGCCATCGTAGGCTTAGGATTAAGAGGACAAATTACTCCCGACTGATTGCAGGACAAAATCAAAGCCGGTGCACAAAAGTCAGTGCCCGACTGCTGTGAATAGTGTTGACAAGATTTGATTTAGCACACGATTCTTGCAATGCCCGGTACAACTCCACACTACACCTGTATTGTAAATTGATTGCACTTCTATTTTCTTCATGACTTGGAAATATTTGTATGGTACTTTGGTTGATTTATTTAAAATATGATTCTTGATTCAGCGTAGAAAGATCAGGTGACCCAAATATTACATGTACTAAAATAATTTTGCAAAAGACTTATTGATATAATAAGAACTATATACAATTCTCCATATATTTTAAGAAATTGCATGTCTAGGTATCACTTCGTAGTCGGTTTATTACACCATACATCAGTGGAGTCCATTATGAAGTTAACAAACTTTAGACTCATCTAGTTTTTCACAGTAAGCATAAAAAAAGTTTAATACAACCGAGTTCGAATACGAGAAAGTTGTTCTGCCATATAAATTATATAAAATTATAAATTACTAATAACGCCGTTAAAAATAAGGGTTGGTGATAAAGGGTGGAAATTTAGGATAGTGTTTTTTTAATGCCACATGATAAAAATAATATCCAAAACCAAATGTTATATAAAGGGTGGTCAACCCTTATGGGTATGAAAAGTAAATAGAAGCCGATTGTCAGACCTACTGAAATGCTGCTGCTGAATTTTGTATAAAATTATAGGATATAAAATTTTATAAAAATCAATCAAGCCTTTTCGCGAGAGTTGGTAACTAATAATGTGACACGAGAATTTTATATATAAGATATAATTACTACTTACACTTGGCAACCGTTTCGTCAATATCATCTTGTGATTGCCTTTTATCCTTTTCTCCGTCCAGCAGAGCATCGGTGTTTTCTTCGGCTCGCCTGAAATTTTTTAAAATTATTTGAGCTTACAGGTACAAGCGTTTTGTTTGTATAAACTACACAAATTAATTGAATCTACCTGATTTAATTCTATTTTATTCCTGTTAGTTGGAGTATTTCCTGCGTTCTTATAGAACATTTCATGATAAGACGAAAACAATATGAAGACATGGTTATCGACGCGTGCCCGATATGCCCTCACCTTGCCAAATCTTCCCGCTTGTGGAACAAGTCAACGATGAGATCCAACGCAGATATGCTACGCGATATGATATCATCTTCGTTGTCAACACGAATGCGCACGCTAAGAAGCTGCTGGATGTTCGCCTCGTTGTTCTGAACTAGATTTATTAGCAGGAGCAATACCTATGGGTAGAAAAATTTATAATTTTATAAATGTAAGATTTTACAATTGACTACTCATGTTGTGCCACGGAACACTCCACACAAAAAATATTATTGGAGTGTACGGCACTACTACACTATACACACGTACTATAAACATTTATTTTAAAATATTTACAGACCAAAACAGAGCCTAGTCAAAATATAAATAAAATAAAACCCAGGGTGCTATTGGGTACATACTACAAGGTATATACAACCCGGATAAATATTGGATGTGATTAATATTTGTGTGTTCTGTATCTGAATGCTATATGTACTTGAACATTACAGTTATAACTCCTTTGATATCCGTAACCAAAACACTTATACAAAATACTTATCTTGGAGTTAGATAAAAGTTTATATATAATTTTTTTATATATTAGTCATTAGAATTAGCAAAACTGATTGTTATATATTGTGACATGCATTATAATTAACAGCATATAAGTCCAACCAATTGTTAACGTTAGGACTAGAACAATGAAAACTGTGACCAAAACATGTAAAAGTATGATAAATACTTACACAAACACTAAATTCGAAGTTTCTGTCATCAGGAATGAAGTTTCCTTGGTTGTTCAACATAATCAAACAGATCTCCATTACCGACGTTTGTTGCCCGACCACTTCTGCGCCTCGTGAAACTATCGAATAAAGAAATTTAATCGCAAATTCAATAGCAGGAATAGCGCAACGATTTCTAGAACCTTATATCTAAGTGAAATAATCTAATGCTGATGCCGCTAAACCAGAATACCGAACTTTATCTGTTAGCTATGTGCGCAACTGTGGCGACGCGTAGCGTTTACAACATTTGCGGAAGCTGTCAAATAATAAAAATGTAAATATTGTTAGTTTTCTTTCCAAATATTAATAAAACCAAAGATTGAAATAGTATTGTTGACATTATTTAATTGCAATTTCTCCAATAGTTTTACTGTAAAATGTATATAATAATAAAAACCGGGTTTGAAACTGTTACATATAATATTAGTTTTCAACCACAAACTGAGATAAAAGGCAATAAATTAGTATTAGTTAAATGTGGAAGAACTGCGACATAACGGCCAGAGCTACTTAACACGAGCCCACAAAATTCGTCAGTACAGTATCTTTAGCAAGCCAAAATACTATAAATATTAATTGAAATATTCTTGAAACTGTGGTTCTATGTACACCAAATAATACACTCAATGCTTTTCATTCATTTTTTTATGAAAATGTCAAGCCATTTTTCATTTTCATAAAAAAATGAGAAGGCGGTTTTTTGTAGAAACTACAATGTACATTATATTTTTTACTTTTGCAGTTAACAACGCAACAACAGTCATGGCCCATTTCTTTTGCTTTGATAATTTAAAACTTGTTTGATCGATTGTAGTAATTATTTCATAAGCTAATTTTTATTCCCGTAATCATATGGAAATGTCCATTCATTCCTATACGGGTGAAACCGCGAGGCACTGCTAGTAATACATTTTAGTATGTCTTATGATTTTTTGGTGAATTTGAAGCTTAATAATTAAAATGTCACAACGTCGTGTGTTTGTAATCGAATCGTGACAATTTATAAAAACGGCGCTATCGGGTGGATCGCTATTAAATAGGCTAACATATCGCTATAATGGAAGAGGCGACAAGCACTCGACCTCTTTGACGGCGAACCACCCGCTCGACCCGCCGGTGTGGGCCACGCCTGCGTATTAACGAGCGACGATTAGATACCGTACCGTGGTTGCCGAAGGAGTGCGACAGGTTGACGAGCACCTTGACGGCGGGCAGCGCGGCGTCCAGCAGCGGCGCGCGCAGCGGCGCGTGTCGGCGCGCCTCGCCCGCGCAGCGCCGCAGCAGCGCCGCCAGCGTGCGCGGCGCCTCCAGCGCCTCGCCCACCAGGTACAGCTGGTTGTCCTCGTTCTGTTGCGTCACCTGCCAGTTTCAAGCGGATTTCAATCACTTTCGTAGGACCCGACGGGCTGATCCTGAAAGTCTCCGAATCGATGCTAAAGCGCACTCGCTGCGCACGAAGTGACGAAACGGTTCCTGAAATATTTTTTTTTCACGCCCGCGGCTAAATAAATGGAACGGCGTCGCCGACACCGATTATCTGAGTAAATTTAGACACTCGTTCCTCGGTCGGAGTGTGTCGACTGATTACACGCTTCGATACGTGGAGGCGACTTAAGGCCTCAAGTATGATATCCCTGATCGAAGACTACGCGAAAAGCGGACGCGACGGTCGGAGGATAGGTATGGGTATGTAATTTCGATGATGAGAGAGACCCTGCTCGTTGGGCCGCATTAATTTAAACAGTTCATGTGGATATCGATAACATGTCGCAATGTACTCACGTTCTCCAACACCCGCATGCAGCGGTCGGCCTTTCTCAGCACGTCGACGTCGGCGTGTGTCCAGGTGGCGGCCGGCGTCTCGAGCCGGTCGGCGCACTCGCGGATGGTGCGCACTATGTGGTCGACGCCGCCCAACAGCCGCAGTTCCTCCTTGAACCATTCACCCGCTCGCTTGGACGTCAGGGACAACAGCGTCTCCATAGCGAGGTGGCCCACCTGAGTAAATGATCAAACTTTACAAAAGTGACAAGCATAAAGCACATTCCCCTGGAGGTGACAACCTCATAGAGAATGCCGATAATGTGCCTTGTTGATCACAAATTTATTATGTTGTTAACAATGGGCCTCAAGTCCATTTCTTTCATGAAAACCCAAAATTTATCTGTTATAAGCTTATATAATATAACCCACATATTTAGTGAAATCGATCTTTGGGTAGTCTTTATTAAGGCTCCACCAAATTAAATTTGGCTTATTGCCATTCTATACAAAAATAAGTAACATTATATTATAAAATAGTAAAATTGGAGTTTTTTAGTACTAATTCAGTTTTTTTGATTGACACTAGTTATTTTTTATTTTTAGGATCATTTAATTTTTTCAATTTCTTATTGAATATCTGCAATTTTCATACTTAATTGTGTTATAAGATATAAAAAATATGTGGTGACAAAAATATCACGTGGCGTAAGAAAAGACTTAAAAATTATGTACAAACGTTCACAGGGTCATAATAAATGTTCTAAATATTGATATTCGAAGCCAAAGTTACCATCAAGATAGCGAAAATGTAGGTAAAGCTAAATATATGCATACAATATACAACAAGAAAAAAATGGTTGGTTACTATATATAATTATAGGATGGATATTAACGGATTTTAATCATACAATACATAGTTCTAAATAAACAAACTAACCTAAATAGCATACCCTTCTCATTTGAGAAGGGTGTGCTGTGCTACCTATGAATTTTATATTTAAATTCTTTTTATTACTTGTAAGTACGACTAGAGTTGCCCACCGGCTATAGCACTTCCTACTTTGTTTTTTACTTGTTTAAAAATAGAAGATGTAAGACTGTTTCTTTACAGATGGCGATGCAAAAAATAAACAAAACATTACACATGAAACTTATTTACTTAAGTGAGTTACATTACCCTAGTTTTAATTACATTTAAAACTATTTTGATAATACTGCATTCTGTGTAGTATGAGGTAGTAAAAATACTTTGTATTTCTCTCAACAAAAGTTGACAATAATAAGACAAATTATCTCCGTTAATAAATTTATTTTACTAAATGTAGTACCGTACTTACCGTAATATTATCTAAATCTAGATGCTGCGCCTTCCCTTGACTTTTTATCTCAGCACACAGCTCGCGCACGCGCTCCTGCGTCTTCGCCAGCTGCGCTGATGTGAGCCCACAATCATCAAGGGCATTCCTATCATTAATAAATATCGGACTGGTTATAATATTATTAACCTAAGAAACGTTCAAAATTGTTGCAATTTATGAAATTAACTGCTTGTTACCTTAGAGGAAAATAAAAGTACTGGTATATGCAATAGGAAATCGTAGTTAAATGACCTTCACTTAACATTTCCTTTGGTAAAATGACAAGTTCTGACTTAAATTATTACGTAAAATAGTAAGCGAATGAACCTTATCACTTACTTGTGTGAGACGTCAGATTCCAGTAGATTTAACATAAGCTCTAGCGATTCTCGGTCGAGATCCATATTGAGACGATCTTGTGACAGTACAAACATCACTGTTGCTGTGCAGAGACCCAAACTCTGATGATAAAAAAAAACATTTATTTACATAAATATATGGATATTAAATAATCTGAATACATAAACTTTTCACAATTCATGTCTTAAATATTGATTATTGGAACATGTTAACAAGAAAATTTCTCTCCGCCTGTACCTGCAGATATTAAATATGTGTAACATGGCATTTATAATAGTGTCTGTATGTTGTTTGTACTCTGATGTACCACACAAGGTCAACCTACATATTCCACTCATAACAACTTCTTGAACTGACAATAGTTGTTGTTTTCAGTAGAGTCTAGGAACAAGAGGTTTTGGCTAAACGGCCTTGTATAAGTACAAGGCCGTCAAAATCACAACTCAAAATATCTAGGTGATTGCAGCAGGCAAGTACAAGGCAAATCCAAAGATGTATGTTTAATTAACATACCAAAATCTGAATTGATATTGAAAATACATGCAGAAGCAACTACAAACACTACTATAGTAGTATGTAAATTGTATACAAGATGTATTTTAGTTAGTTCTAAACACCACAATCAAGAGGTTGCCACAAAATACAAGGCACTGCTTCTTAATATATTTGGTAATTGCAGCATATGGATCGACTCAATCAGGGTGTCCCTGCCAAATAGTGTTAGTGCCTGACCTGATCGTTGGTGGCATCGTGCAGCGCACTGAAGAATTTCTGCACGATCCCGTGCGCGCGCAGGTGCATGCGAAACGCGGGCGCCGTGCACTTGCTCGCCAGCGTGATAGCCGACAAGCAACGAGTCGACATCGGGTTGTTATACTGTTAAAAAAAAA
>JACJUM010001610.1:7424518-7455450 GCA_020976665.1 Heortia vitessoides | reverse complement strand
TAAGACAGGACTGTCAGGTCAGCTACATAGTGTTATATATAAATAGGCTTACATGTGTTGATGAATGTGTACATTGCTTAAGTGCAAAATATAAAAAGTTGTAATTTTTTTTTATTTTTACATTTTGTTAATGCATGCACGCAAGCACGTTTACTTTTGTACAAATTACTTAGTTTACTTTGGGTCCATATTGGGTCACATATATAAAACAGGTATATTTTAGCATACTTGTACAATCATAAGGCATACTTTATTTTTCCTATCCTATGCGGATGAAGATACAAGCTTATCTAATTAATAATGAAGAACTTTTAACTTTATGCTATGCTTTTGAATGACACAGTACTAGAAATATCTAACCTATGTTGTTTTTATACTACACAAATTACTCATAGACTTCACGAACGAAACATCCTATACTGATTTTAACATAAACCTAAAGACATATCTAATAAAGCTGTGCTTTTACATTCTGGGAGATAGTTAATTTTAACAATAATAGGATACAAATCTAATGTATAAAAAATAAATATAATAGCATCTATTATATATATGTATGTAAATATATAGAGCAATATAATAGCTATTCGTAAACAAATATATCAATACATATTATTATTACAAAATATGTTTAATATAAGAAACTATCACTCAATCTCCAACTCTGTTAAGTGACATTTTAACATTACTTTAAAAATCTCTGTATACATGTGTAAATGTATACATGTGCAACAAATATATGAATATGCAATTGCAGTATTCCTATCAAAAATACATAAACAAATTCAAAAAGAGTAGGTACATTTTACCGATTTACTAAGTTTAGCGTAGTTTTTAAAATATTTTCAACACTTGTAAAATATGCGTCTTAGTACTTGTAGCTGCCTGTTCATTAAAGTACATTAGCCTGAAACTTAACAATTTATGTGTCATTTATACTTTAAGAAAATCGTCTAGAGACACCTAAAGTCAGAAACCAAGCGCGTTTATAAGGACGATTAAAAAAATATTTTATGTTAAATCATATAAGTTCGAATAGCCTACATTCGAAAGTCGAATTCGCCTTGACATGTGTGAAAATGTATCATAATGTGTATAAGGCATTTAAGACATTAGGTAAATAAAGTCAAGTTTTACTCAATGCCTAAGAGACGCAGATGTTGCCGAGGTACGCATGTATACCTAAATACGTTTACTCGGCGTAAACACGCGTTGCCATCTTATAGCAGGCTCGTGAAATTGGCGGGGTCATAAAAATAGCACACCGCTATTCGCCCGTGGGTCATAAAATTAAAGGTCCCGTCGACCCCGCTTCATCCCCACGCAGACTTTAATAGTTTTTCATTACTCAAGTAGACGCCATAAAAAGGGGATATAAACTTCGGGGGAAAATTGCATGTGTTGCATAATGCCCCCTGTCTATGGTATGCCTGGTGACCATAAATTTTATACACCGAAATTGGATTTGGAGATTGTATAGCAAATTATTTATGGCACCAACAAAAGTGCCATTGGATGGTATTGTTGGTGTTGAGAAACAAAACAGTCAAAGCAAAATTCTAAGAATGAACGTAGTCTTGAACGCTTTGAGCTTTTTCTATTAGGTACTGCTTTTATTATATGGTCTTAGATATTAATTACATTATATGGAGGTAGATATCTGTTTTTTAACATTAATTTTATTCCAGTCACGTAGGTATTTAGTAAAAATAGCTATAGGTAGTAATGATATTTTATGTCGGTACGTACCGACTAATACTGTACCGATAAATATCATGATTTGCGTTAAGTCGTTAAAGCAAATTATGATATATATTTATTTATTGGTAGTTCAGAATGATTATTCATTGATAGCAGTTACTTTTCTCTTTTAGTAATTTTAAATTTATAAAAATAATTATAAATGTAGCTGTATTTTCCTGTCATAATTAGTGGCTAAGTCCAAACTGACAAATTGATTTGAGTTACTTAATCTGAAAATCTATGTTACAAATATAATTTAGTTAAGAAAAACCGATTTTCATTCATGGTATCTATATTTTTGTATACCTAACTGTTTCTAAATTAACTAACTAATCAGTATTTTTTATGTTGAATGTTGCATTTGTCATATGTCACAATACTTTTAGTAACTCCAAGTTGACGTATGAAAGTACAGCAGGCTGACGCTCAACTGCTTTTTCACTCGGTTTCTGCAACGAAGACTTGGTACTAGAAGTTTGTTCTTATTTAGTAGGTTCACTTCCTTGACACGACACGACTTGAATTTTTCACGAAGGCGGTCCTTATCACAGATCATCGGTGCCTAAAACAATGATAAACCTACCCAGACTAGTTAACTGTGTATGGTGATGAGATTCACCGTTTGAATATTTAATTGTACGATAGTTGTCTAATCTAGATTTTTGATAAATGAAGATATTTAAGAAAGTTAGTTTATTATTAGCATGGAGTAAGTCAACAGTAAACTTCATATTGGGATGAATGGGGTCCCGTCATACGATTACGAATCAAGGCCAACATCACAGCATTTCCTAAATACAAAATAACGTCAGCACCTACTGCGTGAAAGGGAAATTATATAAAAATTCAAGATTAAAAATAAATAAACACTTGTAAAGGCAGTAATTGTAATTTTCAAATCCTAATCCATAAACATCTTTTGTCAATATTGAGTCGAAGAGTTAAAAAAAAAAATCAATTATGTTATGAATAGTGGACGTTTTAATGTTAGAAAATTGTATACTATAAACTATTTAGATACAGGACATAACTAATATATAACTTCTGGGAGCATTAGAAATATTAAATATTAATCTGTAACACCAATAGGTAGGTAGCCAATATTGTTTTTATAAAAACATAATTATTTTATTTTTCGTTTAGTATCTTATAAATGATATACCTATTTCTTTATAGGTTCAAGACCCAATAAGAAATATAATTACAATTATAAACTTTGCATAAGCTTTTGGTATTCAACGTAACAAATGGAAAACTCGCGACAAATAAATAAATTACTATACAAATAGTTAGGTTTCGTTTTATGTAGTTACACTGCTGATACCACACGGCAAATAGTACTTATTTGCCGTGTTGTACCAGCAGAGTAGAATTGTACCTCCCCCTGAAATAGGTGTCGCAAGGCGACTAAGGTACAACTAAAATTTTTTTTTTATCATTATTCATATCCATTGGAGCAGTATTTTCTCACTGTCACTGATTTTTGAACGGTCATATATCATGCTTCTTATGGTATCGTTCGATCCACCAACAACAATGTCACCGTCGCTTGTCGCACAAACGCAAACAATATAATTTACGACGCCAGTAAATCTCGAATTAGCGTTTTACGCCAGTTTTACGTTCGACCGCGTAAAGTAGAACTAATCAGTTCACTACATCGATTCTTGGCTCCGATACTAGGCTTTATTACATAAGTTTATGTAATTTTTGAATAGAGGGTGCGGTTATAGTACAGTCGTTAAATGTAACTAAGTTTTTGTTTGCTTCGGGGCGTTACATTTTATTAGGATTGCGAATAAAATAAGAAATATATTTTTAGTTACTCTCAATTTCTCATAAAGCGGAAAAAGAAGAAAAAAAACCTCCCAGAACCAGAAACCCTCGCGCGATGCGGTATAGAGTGAAATCCATGTCGATGTGATATCCTTGTCACCGGCTCAAGCCTCGTTAAAGATATGAACGCGCTAATTTTATAATGTATACATTTTTTAACAAATTTTTAAACATTATAAAATTAAGCTTAATCACACAGAAAAATCAATTAAATAATAAACAAATGTATTTATCGAAAGTTATTTGAAATTTATATAGATTAATATTGATTTATATTTAAAAAATATTTTTACCGCATAGGTTACAAGACCGTTCTCACGTATTATTCAAATAAATTTTTCTCTTAGATAACCCCATGCACAACATTCGTTGACAATTTTGATGAACTGCCAAAATGATCATTCATTCGCTGCTTTTATTACTGTCTAAAGGTTTTTAATGAATAACCGATTTCCATCGGCATGTGCCTGTTTGAATGCATTACAAATGTAAACATACAATTTGTACATTATTTGTAATAATAAAGCTCAAAAAATTCTTAGAGACTGAATACTTTGAAAATATCGCATACCTACTTCGGCAGCTTCAAAATTATTTGACTTGAAACATTTCATTTTGATTTCCGATTCCTAAAGTATGCAAAAAATTACGTCTTAACTCTCTGTAGAAAGACCAAATCTATTGCAAGGCAAATAGTACAATTATTATCCGCAAATAGGAGAATTAAGTAGCCTATCCTATCCAGCCCCGTCCTGCCTAGGTATAAAACTTCTCAGCCTTTTACGTTCATATAATTAGACACCATGTGGTACCGGCAGAGTAGGAAAATATTTCTCCCTCTGTACCTGATGACGTAAGAGGCGAGTAAGATACTGGAACCGACAGATGACATGTATAGTTATTCGAAGCAAGTGTAGCTCAAATGCAACATGACGGGAATGGACTGCTGCACATCTGTTGCTGCATTCCCATCGCGAAGCTGGGCACTGCGATTATGAGCAAATTCCCCCTTTCTTGGGGAGGAGGAGGAATATGAGAAGGATTATAAACGAATGCTAATTTAATAGTGATTTACACCGCACTTTATATTTAGTTAAGATGAATTCAAAGATACTTTAGTTATATTTGAAATCTATCTTAACGTTATATCTATATTGGGCATATTGAATTACATACTTTTATCACAAAGACAAAATTTGGGGAACATATATATAAGTCTGGAAGTGGATCGCAGACAAAACAGAATTCTTCATTTATGCCAAATAAACCTATCACTGATTATACAACTAGGGCTGAAATTCTTTATCAACTGATAGTAGCTTACTGACTATGAACAACGATTTAATTTGGGAGCACGGCTGTGCTTCCGCCAAGTCAAGCAAAAACTTTCGGTCAAGCAACGGGCGTGCGGCTCGTACCATCTTTTCTCACAGCAGTTCAGGCCAGTTTCGACCTCCTATAACTTGGTTGTACAAATAAGTAGTAGCCTGCATTGTCAGTAACCAAGTAGGCATTGTATAAACACGAAAATTATACGAAATTACAAATTCCATTCAATTTGTATCAGTAGTTTCGAAATTGTAATGTTATCCACCAGAAACCTACTGACTGACGACTGACTGATCAATCATCAAAGGTCTACGGTACTTCTAGCTTCTAATTTAGAATACAAATAGTGTTTAATTTATGAACCTTTAATAATATAATATTTAAATGTATGACCAAAATGTTCGAGATTTTTAAATACACGAACTCCATATATAACTTTGTGTATGTATAATAAATTCCATATGAATTGTATGGGATTTTAAAGCTGCTTTCGTCTAATTAATGTCGACATTGGAAGTATCAAAGCTTCCTATTTCCCTTTTAACCATTTACCATTTTTTATGAAAGAATAAAAGAAAAAAATTATAAAATCTAAGAATACTTATGAAAAATACTTAATAACCATATCATACTAGCTGACCCGACAGACGTTGTCCTATCTTAACGATGACTATTTAATTAGAATTGGTATAATTAAGAAAGAGAAGTACTTATATTTATTATTCTTATGCTTTATGATACACAATATTATTAAATTTTGTTTCTTGCGTGTATGTATAAAAAGTTTTGTTGGTATCCAGACACGGGAACAGGCGACATATAACTGGCCTGAAATATAATTTTCAAGATTGATGCCACAAATACTTAGCGACTGCCCTTGAAATTAAATACATAAAAGTTAGTGAAAGAGAACAATTTATCTTTTTAACTTTTAATATGATTATATATATATATATATATATATATATCAATCGAATTGAGAACTTCCTTCTTTTTTAAGTCGGTTAAATGTTACGTTTTACGATATTTGGACGGGATGACCTTTATGTAGTTTGATCCCATATGAGAGATAGGATAGTTTATATATGAACTTAAGACAGGACAACGTCTGCCGGGTCAGCTAGTTTGTAAATACAAAAGAAGCATTGTCAAAAATTTGACTGAGCAAAACCCATAGTGACAGGGAGTGGGTTATGAGAAAAACTGCAGCTAAAGCTGAAGAAGATTATCTGTAAAAATAAGAAAAACTCATATAATAGAAATTAAGCTTACTCCACTAACCAGAAGTAGAAGATACTAGAAAAGAAAAAAATTTGGTCGATTTACAAAAAGAAATGAGATCCCATTAAAAACAAAACTTAAAAAAAACTAGTCTTGCGGCTCATTTCTTCTATACTTAAAAGTTCTGAGATCCACGTAACACCAAGTTGTTTTATTTATTTACTACCTTCTTAAGGCACTTTCTGTCTTAAGTTATCACGTACGAGTAATTAGGTAAATTAACAACATCTTACAGTGAACGTATCAATATTAAAAATCTTTCATGTCGTAGGAAATTAACATGAGACCCACCAATCAGTATGCGCTTTGGAAAACATGCTTAACGAACGACAGAACCGTGATAGCCCTAAAAGTACCCTAAATGTGCTGTTGTACATACTGAAATAATTATAAGATATGTGTGTACCTAATATATATTTGTAATACAAGCGCTTTAAGCTACTTTTTTCGGAGTCAGATCAAAATATAAGATTTTATGTGAATTAGTATTTTTATATTATAAGGGACGGCATGCTAAGTACTTTACCATTTTGCACGTATTATGATCGGACCTCTATTTAAATTTATTTTGCATCTCAAAGTATTTTAAACAAAATCATTTCAAATACTATACTTGTTTTTGCAGTGTTACCAGTTATACTTTCACGTATTTTTTTACGTGAATTAAGGTGGTGTAAAGTTCGGTTGAGAACAAGGATAGGTATAGTCCGTGTGATGAACACAAGCATATCACTAGCGCGTTGCCTACCTTGTGACTAAAGGGTATTATATCATATTATACAGTAATTTGCCTACCTCTCTCACCCATCAAACCGGAACACAGTATTACAAACATTGGTATTTTGCGTATTTGCGTTATTGAATAGAAAAATATATGATGCCTAATTCATTTTAGTAAAGAGTACCTAAGTATATTGTGAGTTTGGAGACGATAGTTTTAAAAGCGTTTTTGAGGAATCATCTCATACATTTCCTGACCCTAGAGATAAATCGCTTAAAGCACTTATGCTACTGACTTAAATACATATTTAACACAGAACTAACAGAAATATTCAGCATATAAATATAAGTTCGGGGTAGGGATCGAAACCACAGCCTTTGGCACACAAAATGGGATCACTACCACCTGCGCCCTCGGGCCCGTCAATTGTTCAGTTCTTTAATCTTTTTAAGAGCACCAAAGTTATTTCTAGTAATTTGTAAATGCGACTAATAAAACTATTATTTTTGTATAGCAACTTTACTATTCGTTTTTATGGGTTGAGCTTCGCAAAAATTCGTCTGATGACCACCTACCTACTTTGAGATTCTGAGATTGTATGATAAGAGAATGCGTGAGTGACCTTTCGGTAGGTAGGGAGAGACAAGTGTCTTGTAACTATTTTCAATAAAACTAATAATACTTACATACTTTTGAGTAACTGTGCCCGTGATTTTGGTCGCAAGTCTTTGGGTACCATACCACCACGACCCCGACCCTCCTGCCGCGCGTGTCTGCACAGTATTTTTTACTCACGTTAACTGCAGTCTCACATTTTGTAATGACTCCGACAATAATAATGTTAGCTTCTCTCATCAGTACCTGTATTGTCACTTGTCACCATTCTTCAAACTCATCATCATCATTCATCCCTTATTGTAATTTTACTATTGAGGATAAAACTGTTGTTAACTTTGAATGTCATTTATTTATATCGAATCAACAGCCTAATAAAAATAAGTTTCAAACTCTACTTTTATGCAAATTTTTATCACCCCTTTCAAACGTAGTTTTGCCATAAAAGTTACTTTCGCATTTATAGTACTTATTACATTAGGAAGGAAGTAAGAATAACTGTCAGATAATCAGTAGATGTCATCACATTTTTTTCAGAAAAATGTTGTTGTATTAGGGGAAGTGATAACAATAATAAGAAATAAAAATAATTTTATTTTGTTTCTTTTTTAGTATTAACATTAATTGTTTGATTTAAGTAACAATAGTCGAAAATCAACTATTTATTTTTTTATAAGATACATTAAAATTTTTAAGATACATTAAATTGATTTATTAATATAAATAAACATTTATACGTCTTAGGTGGTATTGTCTCAGACAATTACTTGCATTTTCTTAGGTTTTCGTGCAATAGTGACGACGGTCTCATCGTTAAATGTTTTATATTAGCAAAGATTTAAATTGGTATTTATTGGAATTTCCTGAGAAAAAAACTAACATGCAAGGGTATGGGGGGGGGGGTGATTTTATACTATTATATTTGAAAACTTCATAGAAAGTAATCCGGAGTATAATTCACCACAGTTAAAAATATACGAAAAACCTATATGATTATGACTCATCTTGTCTTATAACTACTTTTTTATTTTTCAATAAATAAAATATAAAAACAAGGCTAGTTTTTCAAATGCATCTGCATTATCATCTTTAAATATTATTTCATCAATCAATAAACCATACTATCATATTACATCACCTAAACTGTCTCTTCTCAACTATACATGGAATACAATCCCGAAATATTTTAGCTTTATTCGATTACCCTTATGTACCCTTACTTACCCTTTGTGGTTCTGGATGCTTATTTAGGATCATTATAATCATATTCGAGTAAACAACTTTAAGGAGCGATGTAGAATACCTCAAATTGATTCGTAGTCCAGTTTCCAGATTACACACGAATAGGCGAGTTAAACATGGAATTGGTACGTAATAATACAAATTATGCCTAAATACATTTATGCCGTGTGTAAGAATAGTACCTCCCCCTGTACTAGGTGTCGTAACATCTTACAATGCGACCAAGATACTAGAACCGACAGGTGGCGGTAAAATGTACGGTGAGAATGGGCAGAAGCATCCCCGTCACGAAGCTAGCTCTGCGCTTGCGAACGCGCTTTCCCTGCGCGGCAATTATGGCCGGAATTCCCCCTTTCTTGGCGAGGCATATGTCCAGCAGTAGACTTCTAATGGTTGATGTAATGATCATGACATTTAGACACATTTCAAATAGATAAGTTTTTTGCCAAATCTTCTTTATATTGCTTAGGGTAACCATATAATCAATGGCCCTCCATTGATTATGTATGACTATATGATTATTTAAATATTAAAAATTAATTTCCACAACATCTTATACATTGACCTGACTCCGCGGTAAGTCACTTAAAGCATTTGTGTTACGGACGCCAGGCAACAGAGGAATCACTAATATACTACCTAAATACATATTGAACACCCAAACACAAATATCATTATATAAATATTTGCTCTGGGTGGGAATCGAACCCACAACTCTTGGCGCACAAGATTGGATCACTACCATCTGCGCCATCTGGCCCGTCAAATATAGTTAAGTACATTAAGTTGCGTATCTATCTTTATTTTATTTTAGCATATTTGCTGTAAGACTTGTTTTATTAGTACTAGGCCACTACAAAAGGTTTCAATAATACCATGTAGGTATGGATTATTTCCAGTGCAATCCTAGAGTTAAAATCAGTATGTCTTGCGGGCGAACATCAGATCAGTTCGGGAACTTACGACTACATTATCAAATTGATAATCACTTTCTTTGTTAGGCCTTATCATTCCTGTAAACAATTAGAGATATGTTTCTCCATTTTTATGTTATGTTTACGATATCTAGATACGTTCCGAAACGAATCTCGGCCTTTAGGTACTCTCCATGTAATAAGCTCCAATATGAATATAACTCTGTTAGTAAGAATAGGTAAGGATATGTTTACTTCTAGTTTGCCTAAATTAAAAAAAAAAGTACTGTGGTAGTTTATATACCATAGTAATAAATTCTAAGTACTTGTAAGTCAGAATAACTAGTCAGAATATAAGTAACTGAATTTATTATGTCTTATTTAAGTTTAATTTGATATCGGTCAAGGAATGCGTCATGCTTCCTACTTCGTAATTATAAGCTTTCCGTGGCAACACTGAGAAGTGTACACTACTATTCTTGTATTTCTTTAGCTTTTCAGGTGTACAGTCTTTGTGGTTGCTTTATAAAAAAAAAATAAACTCAAAAAATACGGTCGATAATTAAAATTTTTCACTGAAGGGTGTAGTAATTCATACAGAAATATACCTAAAGGTTTATATCTACTATGTCGGAAAAGATAATGAAAACGTCAAGTTTTACACGAAGCGAAGTGAGAACACAGTTTTAAGAATATCAACAAAAAATATATGCAATATATTTTTACAAATAACTATTAGGTAATTATTGCAAGAAATGTATCTTTAGAAAGACTATTTAATATTGAGAATTACATATATTTTTACAATGAAAACTAAATAGATACCAATCTACCTACTTTTTACATGTGCCTGTGTGTACTATTATATATGAGTAGCAACCGATGAGTTCTCGTACTATATACTACATAGGGATTAGGTAATAACAGTAGATGTGACGAATAGGGTAAGTCGGTAATGTGAATTTTATGCGAGCGGTCTTTTATCGTGTCGGTCCGCGTAGCTTTTTATCGCGCCGGTCGCATAGCATTTTTATTTTTATGGTGGACGTGCCGCTGCCGTCTACTTCAATTATTTATAATGCTCCATAAAACGTGCAAGTACTGCAGATGAGGCGTGTGTTAGGTATTCCTTTAATGTAATATTAATGATACTTAAAAGCCCGTTTTTTTATATTTACTGCCAGCCTACCTTTTCTACGCATCTGCGTCTTCGTCCTCGTGTTCCGTGAGATCTCTCTTGTATTCTTTAGAATCTAGATCAATGTACAAAGTCTATACATTTTCCGATGTCCAAGTTACAAAAATAATATGCAGAGTTATACTCGTATTTATAAAAGCGCAAATGGTTGCTTATGTTAGTTTTTTTTTAAACTAGCCTACCCAGTGATCCTTCTTCTGCCATAACTTAGGTAAATTACTTTTAGTGAACTGAGTTTTTTCTCAGATAGATTAATCGGTTAATAACCTAACAAAATGCTATTCTTAATGAATAACCAATTACTATACCTAATTACTTACCTATAGTTTACGGCCTATACTCAAAAATACGCATAAATAATATATAAAAGTAGGTATAAAATAGATACTCTTAATCACTGAATATAATATTTACTAGAAGAAATTCAGCTCGTCTCAGTATTCAGACTATACTCAAACATGCATCTTTCCAATAACGATGGTATCCAAATTTGGTGGACATTTCTTATTTATGTGACTACTAAATGGGTTCACATTTAACTATGTATATCGTTACCACAAGAAACAAAACATTCGAAAAAATTACTGCATATACATAAATCATTTATGTAGTCATGTATGTATATCCAATAGATAAGGATATATCCTATGCACTAGATTTATGTACAAATTAATTCCTGCAATGAAGCCATGTTAAGCTAGACAAAAGCACTTAAGAGTCAACAGCGATTGCACTTAAGAGACAACGCTGTTATGATTGCTAGAACGATGTTCTGTTGCTCTACCTATGATCATTCATACTTTGTTAACCTAATCCGTTCCTGTTAAGTGTTGCTTCAAACCAATATCTTACTAGATAAATTACCGTCATAATTGCAGCCGTAAAACGCTCACTACTGGGCATAGGCCTTCCTAAGAAAGGGGGAATTTGCCTATATTTGTGATGCTGGGCAAGTGTGGTGGCAATCGCTGAACGTAGCTTCGTGACGAGAATGCTGCTGTTACATTTGAACTATAGGTACTGCTTCGGATGGATATACTGCCATCTATCAGTTTTAGTACCTCAGTCGCCTCTTACGACACCTGGTACAGGGGGAGGTACTTTGGCATCACACTGGATAAATAGGTAGATCGGTATACGAGCTATTTAGCTTAAGTACAGGAAATAATATCATCATTATAGCAGCCGTATAACGTTCAATGCTCGAAACCCCGAGAAAAGAGGAATTTTGCTCATACGAAGGCAGACATGGACGCAGACGTTTAGTACGATAGTTTCGCGACGGGAATGCTGATACCCAGGGCCTCTTGCATTTTGGCCATAATTGCCGCGCTGGGCAAGCGTGTTGGTGATCGCAGAGCGCAGCTGTCGCGACGCGGATGCTGCTTCCTATCTCCGCCCGGGCATTGGAGCAACACTGTTTCGGGTGGATATAGGTTCAAGTTCGAAATCAAAGTTCAAATCATTTTCAATTATTGAGAACTTATTTATCTATAAAATAAAGCAAATATAATGCAAAGCAAATATAATGTTAAAACAAGGTCATGGTACTTATTTATCATTATTGTGCACGAAGTAAATTTTATGAATAATTGTTTAATAGCCAGATTAGAGCAAGTAAAAAATCATTTTTTATATGATTTATTCGACAAACTACATAGTATGCGTCACCGCAGTTTAGTCTCTCGCATGATAATACCCTTGATAAAATCCTTGTGATAACAAGGATATATCTACGCGCGTTGCCAATCGTCGTGACTTGCAGATCCGGGATATCCTCGCTAGCATACCCAGACGAATTCAAGCTGTGATTTCAGCTAGAGGGGGTCACACTCGATACTAAACATTTATCTGCTTTTACTTTATTAAAGAAAAAACAAACAAAAATCTTGTTTACTTTTACTTTACGAGCACTACTATCGAGTATACACTACTAGTGAACTTCAGCATTAAAACCCATAAATTTTATCAAAATATTATGATAATACTGACGAAAACGATTATTTGCTTATTGTTACAAAATTGTGCAAGCAAAACTACCTATAATTATCAAACAAACCAATAGTAACATTTAAAATGGTTTATTGCTTTAGTGCCCGTTTTTTTTGCTAATGAGTATATATCTACTAGGTATATATAAGTATAACTGAACCTGCTGACATAATTAATATATTTCTATCGTATACATACGGAGTTACATGGTACTACTACCAATATTTTAAACGCAAAGGGGGTATGAGGTAGGTCCCACGTTATTCATTTAAATTGAATCTACTTACATAGATTTAGAAACTACATGGATTCATATGATTCACAAGTTCAGAATAACTTAAATGACAAACAAAATGCTGGGCGGCCGTTTATATAACTATTTAAAATAAACTAGTTTATTTTATAAAAATATGCCCCGCAAACGTTATGAAATAGGGGTTGGTGATAGATGGGTGAAAATTGATGTATAATAGGGTTGTATATAACTTTTAATGCCATATTATAAAAAAAATTAAAGAACTATGTACTAAAAAAAAACTTTTACTTTATCAGGTACCATAACGTTTTTTATTTTTTTATATCCATAGTTTAAAAATACTTAGATAGTAGCCGATTCTCAGACCTACAGAATATGCATATAAACTTTCATACGAATCGGTCAAGCCGTTTCAGAGGAGTATGATGACTAACAATGTGACACGAGAAGTTTATATAAGTATTAGATATAATTTTTTTTATAAAAGTATTATGAAGTTGGCAAATAAGCATCCGGTTGATGGTAAACGTGACCGCAGCCTATAAACGCTCATGTCATTACGATGATATGACTGGCTGTCGCCATCTCTGTGAACTGATAAATCTATGTAATTTACTCAGTAATATAGCCTCTGTCACCCTTTAAACCGGGACAGCAATGCGAAAACTGCTATTTAGTGGTAGAAAAGGTGAGTGAAGTACCAGTGCAGACTACCTTTGTTTTAGGTTTTAGGTTACTTCATGCTACTTATAGGTAGTACTAATAATATTAATATTGTATTTCTAATACTTAATATTTATTTGATTTGTGCGATTATCTAAATATGGATTAAAACATAGGGTAGGCAAAATCATGTCTCTAAGTTAACCAGTGCCTTTACATATCCACTCTCCAAAATATTTAATCTGGATAAGCTTTCTTTCTACACATAAATCGACCTGACGACGGGAGTTTGACAAGCATTCCCGCCTTTATCGCGATGGCGGGTATTATACTGCGTTCCGATTGGGCGAGTCTCCCGTGCTTTTCCGTGGGTGAGTACGCATGCGCTTTAGAAAGTCTGATTCAAAATGGCTGCTGTTATATTTGATACAGTTTGTCAAATCGTGAAATGGCGGAATCTTCCCATATGCAGCATGGCGTCCTTTAATCAATCTACATACCTATGTGTATGCTAAGAAAAGATAAAAAAAAATACCTTGAATTTTGATAATGATGATATTTGAATCCACATTGATAATATTCTGATTCTGAACAAAGTACTGATAAGTAATTCTCCGCACGAACAACACTTATTCACCATGTCTAAAGAGTCACTGATAGGTCAAATTGGAATTAGTTCCACGGATCTTTACTTCGAACTTGTAAAAAGGCTTACGTGATTCGTATTATGTTGAATTTAAAGCTTCGCCAATAAATGTACCGCACTAAACTTTAGGTAGGTTAATACTTTTACGTCCAGAGCTGTACTAAGGGCCTTTTAATTTTTTTTTTAGATCTTCAAACAAATTACTTGGAAAGTACCTTACATACAATAATTTATAGCTTTAAATGACGTCTGGAAAAATATTATGCTTATGACACTACTACTTTCCTAGAAAATCTACTAAATAATTGTTTACTTGAGAATTATATTTAAAATGTGAGTATATCTATTTATTTATCACTAGCAGTGCCCACCACTTCGTCTGTATAGAATTGGGGGCATGGAAGCTTTCCTCAATAAATGGACTATCGAACACTGAAAAAACTTTTCAAATCGGACTAGCGGTTCCAGAGATTAGCGTGTTTAAACAAACCCTTCAGCTTTATAATATTAGTATAGATTAGAAGATTGTCTATAATGTAGCTAGACTCTTATCATTTACCTACCTATAGGTATGTCTATGTGTTGGAATACGGCATTGCACAACATAATATTGTTTATCACGTTATTTACCTGATTACGTGTCTGTCTACATTTTAAAAACCCTTTATTCAAAAGTTTGCATCAATGCACCAATAAACCCATTTGCAGACAATACACAATAATCACCCCTTTTATGAAGACTATTTTATGGTAACAATAAATATTTGAACATAAGATTTGGTCGTAGTTACAAAAAACAGAGTTGGAATCAAAAACAAATTCGAACATGTCCTCATTTAAAGAGAAGCTTTATTATTTTGGGTTAAAGTTTAAATTTGATGGGTTAGTACAATATTCTGGAATGGACGCCATAGTAGGTTGAGTCATACCAGGATCATCATTTGTTTTCAACTGAAAATAATGTGCTTTAGTGTTTTAATTATACCTAAATGTTGTTATTGATAGAAAGATAAATGGTAAAATATCCTACATTCTATGTTGGTTAATTTACTCGAAAGTATAAAAGAGACGGAACTTGGGCACGCTCATATTTGAAAGGAGTTATTTAAGATATGGATAAATAATAAAGCTGGCTAAATAAAAACATTTAAAATCAGGCCTAAAAATAATACAATACTCGCGTATTACAAAATATAAAAGTAAATAATTTGATTATTGTCTTCTGAAAAGCATACACAAAGCTTCAAAAAGCATCTCTCTACCACTGTGCTTTTGATCATTTAGTTTTAAAGCTTCTCGCTAGGTGACACTGTACAAAAAATTCTCTTCTGGTTAAATTCAATTGAATACTTACGTCATCGCAGCAAAGATGGCACTAAACAAAGTCCTGCGGATTAATTGTAATAAAAATAATTTTGGACTATGTTTCTAAATTTATATATTAGTTAAAAATATTTATAATATTGATTAATATCGACAGTCAAAATGAGCAGCTGAAAAACTACACCTACAGTAAATTAGAGAGAGTTGAATTCACTGTTTGATAAATAAGTGGTTAATGTATTTGATGTATTAGATAATATATCAAAATAAATATAGCAAAATTTGTAAAAAAAATGTTATTTTACCTGTAACATACATTTTATTTTAATTTGGTTAATTGCTGTAGTTGAACAGTCTGCTTCAAGCATCTAAACTTAAGTGGGATAGTTAACAATTATATCATAACTCTGCCGCTAGAGGGCAGTATACTGTATGTAAATTTTACGTAGTCCTGCTGCGTAAACAGAGGAGAATGCGGATCATTAAAAACAATGTATTTTTAATAGGTTCGACCTATTTCTAATTATTTGCCGTTTAATTCATTTTAAACCAAGTATTTACGTTTGTGTAAGAGATTTTTTACTCTCATAGATTTATGTCTAAATAATTGCTATTCGTTTACAATTTATTGAATAACGGGCGACAGTTTGGTATAATATCTACCTACTACTACATCTATCTCATACTACATTCCTTTTTAGAGCCATTGGCGTATTTAGAGTTAAGTTTTAGCCTGGCCCCTGAAACACCATGGACGATGCAATGATGCACTCATTCATACAGTCGACATCTTTTGAAATTGGCACTCCTTCGCTGGCACTGGAATTAAGTTTGAGATCTCTATTAATAGGTTAGACCCAAAAAACTGTTCCTTAATTTAAATACCTACATATGACCTACCTCTTTAAAATAATCGTTACAAGCAGTGAACTGCGGTTTCACTTTTAAATTTAATTTTGCATTTTTACCCCTTTAGAGGGTGAGTTTTTAAAAATCCTTTCATGGTGCTCCCCTACATTATAAAAGAAAGCCCTGTGCAAAATTTCATGATTCTAACCCTTATAATTTAGACTGCGTTGATATGTCTGTCAGTTAGCTTCTCCGTTTATATACAGGCATCATCATCTACATTTAAATATACAGTAAAGATAATTCGAAGTATTTGTTAGCCGCAAAAACTACCTATGTAGGCCTACTAAATTATGATACTCAGGTATCATAATTTAGTATTAATGTTCTTTATTTTATGCTTCCAATAAAATTTTTATAAAATATGTTTTCCGTGTCAACTGAAGTAAGTATATGTAATAAAGTAATGTAATAAACGCTAAAAAATTTAAACCACAGCCCTTATAACATCTCTTTAGCATATAAGGTGTCACTTAGTTACTTGTCCTGATATATACTATAAAAAATATTTTTCTTGTTTGCCAACCTAAATTACATAGAGACATCTTCTAGGTACCGGGTAAACGGTTTCTGCGTTGCATATTGAAATTACTATACCAGTAATCTTCTTGTGTCCTAACCTCTCCCCAGTAATTTACGGTATTGTGGTGTAATTATTTCAGTCATAAACCGGGCCTAGTGTCGGGATGGCATAAAATTGGAAGCGATGAGGAGGCAGCAGGTTCAAGGTGGGGTGACATTGTGTCCTACCATATAGAAGGACATTTTTAGTCCATGCGTATCCTTAAGTCGTCAGATTTAAATTAGACGTTTCTGACTACATGCCTTGTCAGAAAAGGCGATTAGCATGAACCTGCATCGGTAGGTACTTCACTCTTAACATTTTTACCACCAAACCAACAAAGTAGTGTTCGCATTGCTGCTCGGTTTGAAATGTAAGAAATCATCGGCTTCTCAGTAAAATGACTGGTATATATTATATTTAATTCATAAACTTTAGTTTGCTCTATTTATTTCATTGCAAAGACAAGGATTAATAATTAAGGATAATTGTTCATAGACTAGGGTATCGATTAAAATTTAAATTACTAATATTTAAAAATGACGTTTATAGTATTTCATAACGGTTCACTATCGGAAATAAGCCATTCATATTTATAGTCAAGGGAGTATAACACAAATTATTATTTTTATATACTTACATTAATTATTATATTTACTTTTTACAGGAAACTGTACCAACAGTACACAAATACGTCTTTTCCCAATGCTTAGATTGATAGACTGGGCCCAATACCAGCCGCCTAACATCTAACTACCGGAATTATTTGTATGGGGACATTTTTAAAAACAGAATAAATCTAGGTACGCAAAAAAATCTATCAGGCCCTATGCTTCGGCACTCTATACCTAAGTGGGGACCCATTTGTAGTTTTAACTATTTTGTAGTAAATTTATTCACAAAAAGAATTTATTCCCTGCGGCATGGTCACCTTATTGAGCAAAATCTAATGTAAGTTCTCGAACAATATGTAATTTCCATACCCACCATTAATTTACTTTTTACTTTTATCGCTAGCGGCTATTTTACCCCAGTTCTTGTCCCGCGACTTCGTCCACGTGGACTTCATTTTGCGTCACGTTTCTCGCTTTTACTTAAATGCCTATAATATTCAGTATCTGTGCTAACTTTCCTCTAGATCTGTTCAACTGTTTTGACATTATAGAGTTACAAACAACCATACATCCTTTAAAAGTTTCACATTCATAATGAAGGTGTCTTAGTAGGAACATCTTTAACTTGATGATCAAAAACATAAAATAAAACAATAATGTTATATCTCAGTCAAAAGATTTAATTGTCGAGCCTTTTCTGTGCAGCACATATCTGGTTCATTTTATTTTTCTATCCATTGTGTCTACGCTAAGAACAATGATCATTAACTTCGATCTCAATTATCTTAATTTTACTGCAGCTTCACATAGTTCATAGTTTGTTGTAGATAGTCGACTATTTAATTATATTTTATTTAGATAGTCTTTTATCTAACTATACCTACCTACTTTCTTTAGGTTGTCTATTACTTAAATATACTCAGTAATTTTATAGTAAAAAATAAGTTAAGAAATCCGTACAGGATGTAACAATTAATAAATCTAATATTTCGTTTGCAGATCTATTCGTGGGGGTGGTGTATCCCGGCAAATAAACTATGTACGTTACGGTGTTATTTATGTAAAGTTACTAATTAATTTAGTGCAACAGCAAACCCTTCAAATAAATCAGGGAGGGTCCGAGGCACGTGATATTCCCTTCATGGATAGAATTAACACGACCAGTTTTTCAAGACCCCTGTTTAAGCCCATTTCCTGTATGTCAGCAGGCCATCAATTACAGGATATTTATTTGAAGGGTGAGGGAACGAATTTAAGATCCCATTAAGACGACCATCTCATTTAAATAAGAAATTACATGATAAGAATTTGCACTTTCAATTTAAATAAATTAAATAGGGTAGGTTATATATAGGTATATCACTTGATACCATGCATCCCTGATGGATTGCGTAATAAATACACAAAATGTTACAACATTGAATACTTAAGGGTATAAATATTATTAGCCTTATACATAAGGGTATAAAATATAATTTGCAAAGGTTTAGTTCGAATACTACTCCAAGCCATATATTCGTTTGTGTTTCAAATAACAAACGAAAATTACAAAGTAAATTAAGTTGTTACACTGATATTACTTGCAATGGACTTGTACCTACATTTAGCACCTAAATATTGCTAATGTATGGTCACTAATGACACAAGAGTATAATAAACAAAACAGGAGCTGAAGAGCCATTACTGGGCTCCTATTACTCTGGCCATTACGCTACGTATAGACGAGGTGTAATTACGTAGCTGAAACTAATCATTAAACATCTCAGTGGTCACTAATCAACGCTTAATGGCTGAGGAAATACGGTCCTCTACATGTCTCTCCAGATAGTTAAAGTGACGAAGGTATCTGAATGAAGAGGTTTCAAGACGAAGTTTCTTGTTGCGGGCTATCACAATGTCTTTTCTATTCACAAACTGACGCTTGGAAAACGTGTATTTCGTTCACATTTTCGTTTCGGTTCGAAGACAAGTTAACTCAGTGACAGTTATTAAAAAATGATTTAAATAAATAACAACATAATAAAAATAGTATACTTTATTGTACACCAAGGATATAAAAAAGAAACATAAATTGAGCATTGAAATATTACAATAGGCGGCCTTATCGCATAGAACTTTTAGATAAAGAGAGAGAGAATAAATAGGTATCTAAGTAAAATATATAATCTAATAAAAAATATTGTTTAATCTTTATATGAATAAGATAAATATTTAATATATTAGCAAATAATAATATATACTGAAATATACTACTTAATAAATAGTGTGTGTGTGTAAATGATACAATACAGTGTAACATAAGGAATTAAAATAAGTAAATATTTATTTTATTAATGACTAGCAGTGCCCGCGATTTCGTCTGCGTAGAATAGTGACTTTGGGGAGTATAGTAGCCTTTTCCCGTTTTTGCAACATTTCTCTCTGACGCTTTGCTACTATTGGTCTCAGTGTAATGTTATATAGCTTAAAGCCTTCCTCTATAAATGGACTATCCAACAAAAAAAGAATTATTCAAATAGGTCCAGTAGATCCTGAGATTAGCGCGTTTAAACAAACAAACAAACAAACTACTAATATTAGCCGACAAAAACCTGTTTTAAAGCTTGCAGGGATAATCTGAATTGGATTAACTAAATACAATGAAAAGTAATTTCTTATACACAATATTTTTTTATATTCATTATGTTCGTACGCATAGCATTCATTTAATATCTATAAAATGTTTGTTTCTTTTGCCTAAAAGGTAAGCTTGCAAACGTTATTGATTACTTCCCTTATAAATATTATTTCCTCTACAATCTTGGAGCACCCCTGCACACCCTGCCACCCCACCTTGCGTCCCTGCACGCAGCATCCGCCATTTTTCAAGTCAGAAAGAGAGAGCTGTACAGTTGTGGGCAGGAGAGAAGGGAACACATAATCGGGTGCGTAATAAGGGAAATGTCACGTGGCACGTTGATTCAAATGTAAAATTGAACAAAGAATGGGGGAGTTGAAGATATTGCCGAAATCGAGTTTGTACTTTTGCTGAGTGCCGTATACCCTGAAAATAAGTAATAAAAGTTAAAATAATTGCAGCAGGAGTAAAACGTATTATTACTTTCTATAAAGATATCCAAAATAGATAAGAAAACGAAATAAACAAACTATGTATAGTTTTAAGAAAATTTTACCTAGTTGTCGATAATACTATTTTGTATTTAGTTATTTCATTTAAAATTAGGTGATTGTTTTTATTATATTATGTTTCTGTAAAACAATAGTTATTATAACAGAAATGTTTGAAATGTCAAATTCAAAATAATAGGTACATAATACTAAATATCCACTTGTATCAAAGATATAGTTTCGGCTGATTTATCTATTGCTTGCAATTATAAGGAAAAATAAATAAGGAAAAAACAAGAAGTGACAAAAAAGAAAGTTGCTTTGTAGGCCAAAGCGAGATAAATAATATGTTAGACTCCAATAAGAGGGTTTCGTTCTTTAAATACACAGATACTTATTTAAAATTTTATGAGACTAAAAACAGTTATTAGGTATGTATAACTCGTACATAGGAAAAGTTTTAAAGGCGCTGTAGCGCGAAATATGACGAGGCCCAGTTTATAGCAGACTGCACTCTGGATCAAACTGACTTACTTTTGATTTGAAGTAAGTAGGTAAATTTACTTAGCAAATAATCATAGACGTGAATCTGCCGAATTTTCCTCCATCCAAAGATTGTCTGGAAGAACCCGATGGCGCATAAACACAAGTGTTTTAAGTGACTAACATTGGAGTCAGGTAAGTGTATGAGGTCTGGTATGAATTTATTATTGCTATTAATTGTAATAAGTGGTAACCTAATAATTCTTGTTCTACAAACATATACTTACATGCATATAGGGGCTATGACAATCTATAGCAAATAAGGTAACTTAGGCAATTTATAAACCTAATAAATACATATGCATGTTTATCCTACAAAATGTACCGCGACAGTCATATTACAAAAAAGTAATAATACGAAATAATTATTTTAAAACTTTGGACTAACAGTTCCTAAAATTCTTGCAATTCTTTCAGTGCCTAACTATATGCAAATAAGTATAAATTGAAGGCTGATTTCACTAATGAATACCAATTAATATTAATGTTATAACACAAAACTTGAAATATTTAATGATCCGACCATTTCACATGTTACTGTGTTTTTGTTTATTAATTTCAGTTAACATACTCGTAATTTTCTACAAATACATTATCTAAGACAAATAAAATAATCCATTTTAAAGATTGCTTTGAGGTGTGAACGACACAAAAGTTGCCAGAATGCTTGCAGCATTTTATTTATTTCATTCACTAAGGAAAAAAATTACAATCTTAAACAGCAATATACCTATTATTATACATTTGGTATGTTTACTAGCACTAAGGTTATGTTGATAGCTGTACTCGTATAAACTCGTCATTCATACATCTGTTACTTACAATCAAAATGTCTAACATATTTTATATACCTACCTATCGCTGCACACCCTATGTACAATCCAAGCATTCCTCGGCTCGGCGTCCTGATATATAGTATTAGTAGATGGCATGCACCCTCTAATGCGATCAAATGACGAGAAGTAACGACTGCGATAACGAGCGGCATAAACTTTGTGTCAACTGTAGGTGCTCGCAAGGAATTTCGCTTGAGTGCTCATTTTGGGGTGGCGATAATGCTCATAGGGAAATAAAAAATCCTATTTCTGTAATCTGTATCCTGTATAAAAAAAAGTGAACTAACTGACTATAAGACATATAGGTACCTAATATCTTTGAAAATACTATAATTGTAAGACAAAAGTACATCCACGCACGAATAACCTAAAGACCTATCTTCCCTCATCTGTTTAATGAATGACGTCGACAGGCGTTGTCTTATCATAACTACACAGTATATATATATTTTTATCAAATCAAACGGTACACAGAACAAACGGATCAAACGGTACACAGTAAAATAAAAAGTGTTAGGAACGGATTAGTAGCTTAGAACTCGAACTCCTGGACAAACACCGTGATACGAAATTTGTATGTTAAAGATATAGTAAACTATCTGTAGCTGTCACTGTATAATCCAAAAGTAAGACGTGTGGTTGTTTATTTTTCTGATTGATTAAACAGCTTGAAACCATAAGAAAGGCTACTATTTATTTTTATAAATGTATCCAACGGCTAAATTAGCCTGTGTTACCTAATTACTGATATGTTTCATTGTTCTAATGTGTTTTTCACTAAAGTCAAAATTTTATTATCACAATAGAATATCATCTGGCATTATTGCTTTACAACCGCTGAAACCTAAAATAATTTGTATTGTTCTAGTAAACGTTTGCTGCAAATCCTGTTACTTGGATTAGCACTGACATGCGTCTGAATTATTAAAGGTTTAATTTATCTTGTTTATACTTTACACATTGCTGGTTCTTTGACTCCATTAATTTCGTTGGAATATGAAGTCATTATTTAGACACGTGTTCTTAATTAGCGGAAGATTAGGCCGTGGGGGGTGAGTGGCGCACATTATCTTAATAAGCGAGCTATATAGTAAAACGAGTATGTATGTACCTACATGCGGGTTTTAATTTAGTTTGATTGAATTATCAATATTTTCTGACTACAACAATGTAGTTTATTATTGTGCTGTTTTATGAAAACGTTTTCAAAGTTTTTGTTAATGCACTTAGTGAACATTTTAATTCTTCTTGTACGTCTTAAATATCATGTAGATCTACCTACATAAGGAATTCGAAAAACGTACGCAATTTTTACTTCATTGATACGTGAGGATATATTATTTAGTTTATCGACTCGTATATATGGTTCACCTAAAAAGCTCTTATTTCTTAAATAAAATCGCTGGGCAGTCTTAACTAAAGCGAGAATTAAATTCCAATATCCTGTCTTAGAGTAGTACACACTGATTAAGTATTTAAAACTAAGTAGATTGCTATATTAATAGATTAGATAGAGCTCAGAAACGAATATAAGACATTAAAACCGCGGTTGCCATTTGAAAGTCCATTACAGATCTTAATAACGCCAATACTGTATAGATACACAAGTCAACCACAATTCCAATTTCTTCGTGTAAAAGCGAAGATAAACTTGAACATTACTTGTAATGAACAAAATCTAGCGGATGTTTAATGTTTAGTTTTATGGCGATTTCAGTGTATTTATAATACCGCCGGTGAGGATCAATCGCCGTTGGACAATTAAGAAGAACTTTGTGAATAATAGCAATTTTCATTTACTCATAACTCCTCGTTATAATTGGGCATAAGGCGCCCACATAACCATGCTCTTGTTAATAATTGTCTTTGTGACATTATGTTACCATTTAGTAATTCCGCCGCCGTTTCCCTAATTCTTTCTACATTTCAGAACACAGCAATATGGGCAGTACTATTTGTTGAAGATTATAGATAAGAGTTTTATCTTTACTTTCGTATGGAGTTATGTGTCGTGGTGTATCGGTGGAGTAGTATAATACCTCCCTCTGTACCAGGTGTTGTAAGAAGCGACTGAGGTAGGTACCGTGACCGTAACCGATACTGCTATTTGAGCTATTGCTCAAATACTAAATGGGCAGCAGTATCCTCGTCGTTAAGATGCGCTCTACGATTGCCTAAACGTTTGCCCAGCGCGGCAGTTATGGGGAAAATTCCTCTATCTTGGATAGGCCTCCCGCTTATGTTCAAAAGTGAACTTTCTATGACTGATAGGTCTATATCACTCATATGTTTATATTCATACCTACATATATAATGTGACCCGGGCCAGGATACTACCTTGAATATATAGATATCTAAATCCAAGATTGAACACGTAATATTGTATAAATTTTCAATTATTCTTGACTATAGAGGTTTTTTATAGATACAATCGTATCTCTTGGTTAGCATGTGGTATTTATCTGCAGGTTTGCAATATTTGTGGCCGGCCTACCTGGCTATCAGTAAGCTGCGTGGGTTTATTTCATAATTATATACCTTCGTAGGTGTATCTTATTTTAATTGTATCCTGTATTCCAATGTTAAATATAGACTGTGCTACGTTTTAATAAATATCCATAACTAATTAGTAACTCTCATAATTATACAATTTGTAATTATTTAAGAAACCGATAGATTGCAGGGCGGCATACACCTGCCCAGGGCGGCATTATGGATACCCCCCCTATAATCTAAAAGGAGTGTTTTACTATATACTTATATGTATTTTATTTACAATTATCATATAACGGCGGCGAGTAGGTAGGAACTTAGGTGAAATAAGTATACAATGCCGCAATCAAACTGGCATTGAACATGCAAATCAGAAGTAAGACCGCTTTTCACTCGTGCCCAATGCGCTATGCGAGTACCTATGCATTGTAAGTAGTTGCCGCATAGAGAAGCCGCCGCCCGCCGCTCGCGCCGCCCGCCCGCGCGAACCGCTCGCTTTTTTCTCTTTGCACGTAAGCGTGTTTCTTTCTTTTACGACTTCGCGGTCCTGCAATGTGAATATACAGTGACAGTAGGTCAAGTCATTTTGTATGCAACTTTTTCAACGTGTATTTATAATGTAAAAATAGGCAATGAAATAAAAATAAAAATTAGGAATAAAATCATTCAAATTGAAATATTAATTGCGTAGACAAGGTTGTAGCAGGTAATAAATAGGTGATAAATCATTTTGTAATTCGGCACATGAAACCTATAGCAATACAAATAGCAATTTTTATTTATACTTGGACATTTAAATTTATAATATTAAAAATAATAAAAATAATTGTTTTACTTCGAAAAGTATTTTACATAGCTTGTTATAAGTTTTCAGTATAATAAAAGTACACAATTTGAGTGTAGAAGTGGCCGTAAAAAGTAACATTTGTTGCCGAACTAGGTTTGAAAAAATCCTGTTTTTCAGCATCCAACGCTATTCCCAATTATCTTGGCAATTTAACTAATAAAATACTAATTGTTATTCTTTTTGTAGTAAGTGAGTAACATGTATGTGAGAGATTGTACGAGGGTGTATAAAACCAATTACTTATGATTACTTTTGCAGTGATTTACAATTTAACAATTATATTTTATTTGTCAAATCTATAATAATATTAGTCAGATCACCCTAATCTTATTACTTTAACTGAGTACCAACGTTAATCCATTGGTTTAGTTCGGCACGATAATATAATTCCAGTTAAATATTAAAAATGTATATAAAGGGAATAATAAGGATATAAATACATTTTATTATTCATAATTTATTACCACTCTGCTTTTGTATGAATTCTAACGAAGGCAACCTTATATTCCCAAATAAATTAGTAATGATCGTTAAGTTAAAAAAGAATTCAGTATTTAATTGGTTCTATGTGACTCATTGCATTGTACCTAAGATACTACTAAAGGTACTGCTGAAATTAGAGAGATCTAAATTTAAATTTATCTTAGAAATTTAGTTTTATTAGTATCTTAGTTCGAAAATTAAATTTCCAAAGTTAGAAATTCGGATGCTCGAAGTCTAATTAAAGAAGTAGTCGTGACGCAATGGGCATGAACTCGAGAGTGCAAAATAAATTATTAAAATTCTAATTTAAATGTATAGCTATAATATAAAAAAAAAATTATTTGTTATATTGATAACTTAATTATTACAAATATCAAAAATTTGTTAATCAAGTGGTTATTATTGCAAATGCTTTTAAGTTGCCTGACAGAGTAAAATTCGGACGAAAGAGTGAGTTATTTAACAAATCGAATGCAAGGCTGGAAACAGGTTTTGTCTTTCTTTTTTTTCGGAGAACCTAATGTTGGGCTACTCAAATATCAATTCCAGCGTCCACACAAACGAGCGATCCTACGCCCGATTGTATGATGCGTAAACCGAGTTCGCAGGATCTTAGCGGGAGGGAAATATGTATGACACATCAGACAGTAATAATACTTATTTAAATAATTTTTAAGTTAAGAAAGTAAAGGTTTGCGAATAAAATTGCCAGTTCTTATTACCATCTTTAGTGGCCATAGACAGTATAACCGACCTACGACGCACAGAATAAATTAGTGAACGCCATTAATTAATAAAAGTACAAGAAAATACGCACGTTGTGGATTGAATTTATGTTTATTTACGAAATTATATTTGTTTTTTTGTTTGTATATCTAAATATGTTTGTACAAGTAGTTTTAACTACAGTCTATAATATATAATATTGACATGTTAAGGAAACTTAAAATTATCCTTTTTCGTAGAGTACAAAAAGAATTCAGCTGAGATTAAGGTTTTAATCGATTGCAAGAACTGTTTTCATGGTGATTATTAACCGATATTAAACATTAATATATTTATTTTATAAAAAGGACAGATCAAAGTTATCCGAATTAACTGTAATTGATTTAGTATTTATTTTGTAATGTTACACACAAGTGATCATAGCATAGAGTAAGTCGTAACATGGGATGTTATAAAATAAATAATATCATCTGTAATATGCATTTTAGTTATATATAACTATAAGTTTCCATGAATATTTGACTAATATGTATGTTGCTAAATAATTATAAAGATATATCATTTTTTCTGAAATGTTTATCTTCAACCCTCCTCTGTCTGATTTAATCTTGCGTTTATTATGAATTAAGTATTATTATTATTACCTACTCAAACGCTATCTACAAATATTTCTGGTATCAGACAAGTACAAGAATCACATAGGAATGAAATGCCCGGTTTAATCGCGCATCTGTTATTACTGGGCAGCCGTGGTGACAATCGCAGTCTATCCTCACTATCTAGGGCCTATTTGAGCTATACTTTTTAAGGCTATGTTTATCCCTAAATGCGAAAGTAACTCTGTCTGTCTGTCCGTTACGCTTTCCCGCTTAAACCTCTAAACCGATTTTGATGAAATTTGGCACAGACAATTTTTAGACCCTGAGAAAGGATATAGGCTATTTTTAATCTGAAAAAAGGGTTGTGAGGGATCGAAAGGGGGATGAAAAGTTGTATGGAAGTATCGCTATTTCTGGAGCTATAAACTTGAAACTTATTTTTCAAGCCATTGTTTTGACATAAATAAACATGACATTCAAAGTTTATATAAGATAAGGTAAAGAGGTATGGTACACAAAAAAAAACAATTCCACGCGGACGAAGTCGCGGGCACAGCTAGTCTTAAATAAACGCCTTCACTTCCATGGCACGTTGGTATGTGATTCGGCATTATGAAGGCAAAACTTAAATTGAACCCATATGATTAACATTACGAATGACGCCTTCTGTTACCAAATTTTCCGTGTCGCAGTTACACGAGCTAGTTAGTATGTGAGTATGGTAAGTGCAGAGCTAATGTAATAGCTACATCGGCCTCAGGCAGCCCTTAACGGCCTCGTAATTGCGAGCTAAAATTAAGTGTTATTTTTATGGTGATTTCTCTACTACTACTTAGTTGCGTTAAGTAGGCGTAAAGCGCTTTATTAATTGAAATAAGCTTTGGTATAAGCTGTCGCTGTACGTTGCTGAATATAAACCATTTTTTTTAAAGCGAATATTTTTATTACAAGATCAATTTTTAACTTAAATAAATATTTATGTCTCGAGGCAGAGTAGAATAGCACCTCCCACTGCACCAGGTGTCGCAAAAGGTGACTGAGGTACCAGAACCCACAGATGGCGGTATATCCATCCTAAACAGCACAACTTAAATGCTGCAGGGTGGAGATGGGTAGCAGAATCCCCGTCGCAATAACTGCGCTCTGCGATTGCCAACACGCTTTGCCAAACGCGGCAGTTATAAGCAATATTCCTCCTTTCCTTGGGGAGGCCAGCAGTGGACTTCTAATGGCTGTAATAATGATGATGATGTTATTTTTGATAGGTATAAGTTTTAGTTTCAGTGTGTTTAGCTCTAAATCTTTTCAACTCCTTTATTTAATTATGTTTTATGTAATATTTAAGTTGCAACAAGAGAACATACAAATAAAGTATATGAGAACAAGTATAGAGCAATTATTTAAATTTAATTTAATTCCCACACCCTTGGCTAAGACAAAATATTAACGACAACAATGAATTACCACCAACACGGGCAAATGAGCATCCCGCGCAGGCGCAAGATGTCGGGCATTAAATTAAATTGGCGCATTCCTTAATGCGTATATAATTCCAATCTTTCCATCCTCGTAATTCTTACTTCGGCTGGGGATAAATCTTAAAATGTAAAAATTTACGGATATGTGCCTGACCCCTGGAAGGGTTACGGATATTTACGACGCCGTCGGTGCGCATGTGCGAACCTGACCGTAAAGCAACCCGTCATAAATTATACGCAACTTTGTGTACGCCGTTCCTTTTCGAATTGCGAACCGGGTTCGGTGTAGATAACAAAACATATGTAGGTATATGTAACCTCCCTCCCTCACACGATTACTATTATAGGGATGTTATTTTCACAACTTATACAATAATAACAATAAATTTCCACAACATCTCATACATTGATCTGACTCCGTGGTAAGTCACTTAAAGCACTTGCCTTACGGACGCCAGACAGTAGAAGAATCACAAATATACTACTTAAATACATATATTTACCAAACACAGAAAAAAAATATCATCATATAAATATTTGCTCTGGGTGGGAATCGAATCCACGATGCTATAAATACACTACCTAAGTAAAGTATACTTACAGAAATATTGTGGTAAGCGAGAGTTCGTTAACACGAGTCATTTGTTGCAATAAAAATCTGATACTCCTAATTTAACTATATATTCATTATCATTGGAAGTTTAGTACTGAACATAGGCCTCCCCAAGAAAAGGGGATTTTGCCCATATTTACCTCGCTGGGCAAGCGTGTTGGCAATTGTAGAGCGCAGCTTTTGCGATGGGGATGCTGCTGCCTATTCCCGCCCTGTGCTTTTAAGCTGTATATTACATTTCGAACGTGTTTGAGTATTTTTATCGTCTATGTACCTACCTCCTTTCTAGCCATTAGTCTTGTTTTTCATAATCGATACGTATTAGGTAAATAATTCCTTAAACAAAGGATAAATCCAAAAATACAATCTGCATATATAAAAGAAAAACTGACTGACTGACTGATATATTAGCGCCTGGCCTAAACTTTAGGGGTTAGAAACTTGAAATTATACACAGCAAAGTTTGTATGAAACTTTGCTATTTTTGAAGTCAATCGAATAAAATGACAGCTCTTCATTAAAAGCCATGAAACACATGTAAAGTATATTTTCGAGAATCATCTTTTAAGGGGAAAAAGGGGGGCGTGTGTGCAAAATAAGTATAAAAGTTCTCTGATTTAGATAAAAAAGCATATCGTTAATTGATAATAATTGATCATTGATAATTGACGATATGCTTTTTTATGAATTCAAATAATCGGATTTTTATTGGCTTTAGATAGCTATTGTTATAAGGAATAATTTACTACTCTTATTGTATTTATTTTCTCACGGGAACTACGTGGGTGAAACCGTGGAGAATATAGTATATATATCTATATAATAAAATACCTATTTTAGGAGGTATTTTATAATGTATGTAGTAGGTATCTCTTCTGAGAAGTGAATCAGAATTTTTTTTTTGTTTCTCGCCATACACAACCGGTTTTATGTGAAATCACACGGAGAAGCCTCTGTCCAAACATTGGATGTACTTTACTTTATACAATAATATTAGTATAATATCTGTTGTTTAGGTACGTCTTATTATTTCAAGATATCTGCAGTCAAAACGGGTAACTTTGTCTATCCTTTTAATAGAATAAATTAATCATTAAAATATCGGTTCAGTTTCACCATCTAAACAGTTATTGCAATCGATTATAATCTCGGCTGAATCGTTTTGTATTCTACAGAAAAAGGATAATTCAAAATAACCCTAATAGTTCAATGTTGCCCAAATTTACTGTATATCTATAGCTAATACCGAAATAGCACTTAAAAACCAATCGTTACCATGAAAACTTTCTTAAGCTTATCCAATCATTTCCCTTCCTTTACGAAACAGAATAAGCAGAAATAGATCTTCTCCAATCTTACTTA